>UFQX01000030.1:1843107-1859203 GCA_900497675.1 Arapaima gigas
GGGGGGGGGGGGGGGGGGGGGCAAAGTGAAGAAGGAACAGTCTAAGGTGTGTTAAGTGCTTTGCTGCCCTGAAAGAGAATGCACTTAGTGGTCTGTATAGGTTCATAGCCCAGAGTGGTACAGAGCAATTTAGTTACCTTCGGAAAGAGACGGACTGATATCACAGGGAAACAAAGAGCTCAAACCACTGAAAATAGGCTTCAGCAAGGCAGTAACAATCAGCACTGCTTGTGAGTTGGCAAGGTGAACAGTTGTAACTGTTTAGATCATTTCACTTGTTGCACCCTAAACACTCAGGTTTGAATTCCACCACTTGCTGTTGTGCTGTCTGGGGGAAAAAATGGTTCAAGTAGAAGTTACTGACCTGGAAAAATGGATAAATCATACTATGTAGTTTAACTCTGTAGGTTGCTTTGGAGAAAAGCCCTTTAAGAAAGTGCTTGTTACCTATGACAACAGCAGAGATTTGCCTGTATAAATGGTCACACTGTGAAATGCAGTAGTGGTGTGGATAACACAAGTAAATTTGCTGGTGCGTGTAAATCCATTTGAAAGTGGCTTTAAAAGACCCCCAGTAAAGACCACCCACAGAGCAGAAGTTTGGAGAGCACATTAATGCTCCTGTGTTTTTAACCTGCTGTCCTAAAAAAACACTAACTGCTTTGTTGCATCATCCTGCGATCCTGACAGCTGCTGATGTTCTACCAGGATATTATTATATTAGTTTTTAGCCATCTGTTGTTTTAGTTTAGAGCCTAGTGGAAATTCTGCTCGCAGCCAGGGATTTTTGTGGTGGAGCCCATTAAGCACCATGTTTTCCGCATCAGTTATGCAGAGCTATGGTGCCCCAAGCACTCCCGATGAAGGCACCACATTTCATCAGCTAAAAACAGTCATTTAACAACTTCTTTACATTTAATTCATTTCAATACTTCCAAGAAGATGTCCAGCTTTTCTTTTAACCATCTGTGCGCACTGGTGCAGATGCTGTGTGTGTCTTTCACAAGAAACTGACTGGAAATGAGCGTATGTGTGTATACAGCTACATTATATGCAAATCTTAGCAGTAAAGCAGAATCAATGCTTCATTATACCTCCCCCACTATAGTACAGGCAGAATATACGACTCCCCCCCACCCCGCAGCTTCCTTATTTATTTCTGCATTACCTCATCAAATTCTGCTCCACGAGCCATTTATTCTTTCCAATTAAACCTTTAATTGCTAAAGATGATAAAGACCGAAGTGAAGCTCTCACTGGTACATCCTCCTAGAAAGCAAGTCGGCTCTCGGTTGTCCTCACCCACCTCTGGGTGACACCACATCCTCCTGTGCAGCTCATTCCTGGGTTGGGATGAGGGTGCGAGCTGGTGAGGGGTCACAATGTCTGGGCCTTCATGTTCAGAGTGAGTTCCCAATGCACCATCAGGACGAACAGGGACTGAAAAGACAAGATGGAGAGCCCCCTCTTGAGAACCAGGCGAGTGTGTGGCCTCCCGAGGTGTGTGGCAACGTGGAATGCAAGGCAAACTGAGAAATGCTACAATGCGTCAATCACAAACAGGACACACATGACAAATGCCCAACAGTGGAACCGCTGCTTGAATTGAATCATTATTATGCTCCATTGATCAGAACAGCCATTAGGGGAGATGACTCTGATGCACAAATTGTTGAGGCTGTTTAATTGGTGACTTAATGGCTCATCCCTCACTGGGAGACGGAGCTACAATAAAGTGACGGGCTGTCTGCCTTTGTGCAATTTCTGTGTTCTGTGTATCACACAGCAGTGGTTCAAGTGGCGTCCACATCTTTATAAATCATTGTGACCTGTTTGGAGATCACCAGAACTCACCGTGAACTCTTTCACAATTCATGACACCTCCGGCGAAGCCACCCTGTGGACCTTCCCTGTGGTGACCTCACCTGACCCAGGCGACACAGGCAGTGTGACTGAACTGACCATCACATACACACTTATGTAGCGTCAGCAAAAAAACATCACGGTAAATGGACCACAAGGCTCAGTGTGCAGTTAATATGAGCATCACTTAACACTAAGTTTTTCATTCACTAAACGTTTAGGTTGCATTTATTTATGAAGCTGACCCCTGTCCCCACAATGAAATATAGTGTTAAGTTGTAGTTATTTAGCTGGGTATTTTTTAACGGAGCAGCTTAAGGTAAACGCTTTCCTCAGGGGTACTACAGCAGCAGGTGGGATTCATAGGGGGGAACTAGAGTAGAAAGTGGCAACTCTAACTACTGCACCTCCTGCTGTTCACATAAAAAAGTAACGTCAGAAATTTTGACTTGATCAGGGTTTAATGTTCAGACTACTAGACATGGTCCTGGAATGTGGTTAAAGAGTTGCTGCCCTCTTTGTTGGCCACCATGTGCAAACTATATATTTTGACACTGGTGTCACAGCCCAACTTCTGCAACGACTCTACATCACTGAAAAGGAATTAAAGGTAATCATAATACATCAGCAGTGGATTCACGGTGATCCCAGAGACACCTGTGTGTGAAATGAAAAGCTGGTGCGTACTTTCAACACACACAGTACAAACAATGACAGCAATAAACCCTTGACCAGAAACCGACAAACCCAGGTTGGTGGCATTACTCTAAAAGCGAGGTATTATGGGGTATTTTGCATTGCATCTTCAAGCAAAATACCTCCCCTGGAACAATAAACACTTTTGGGCTCTTAAACATCTGTTCATGTGTTGCCAGTGACACTCTGGGGCAGGTACTCTGCTGTTTACCGGTGTATTTGGGGGGCTCGGTTGCAAAGAGACAGTTAACAAAGCTATGTTTCCCCCGTGACTACGGGATTCACTTGTCTCAGGAAAAAATTGCTGCTTCACACCCTCACTATGGCTCATCCTCAACAGCCCTTTTACCCAGAATGCCAAGAGCTTCAGCTTGCGCACAGCGAACCGTCACCTACAGATGGCAGTGTTTTATAAGCCTTCAGCTATTATAGAAATACTGCTATTTTAAAGCAACAGCAGTAATGGATATTCAGCTATTGAGCTGATGTGATTGCTGGTAAAGCAGGTGACTAATAGTGAACGAAGGAACTATGAATTTTGTGCACTGACTGTAAAGAGCACTGTAATGATGCCTCTGCGTGGCTGAAAGGTGTTGGTTAAAGACTAGCTGTGTGAAGCAGCCCATTAGTTGGGTAACATTTAAACAAAACGGGGTCCTGGGCAGCCTGCCAGTGGAGCGATACCAGCACAGAACATGTGACATGTAACTCCAGGGACCCAGAGAGGTCAAGTTCTGTTCTTCCCCCAGAATACGTTGGCCTGCCATTGTCTGTGTTCCAACTTTTTTTTATAATCAATACTTTTATTATAATCCCCTAACAACATGGCAGTTCAGTCACCTAAAATTAAGTGACATTTGGAGTTTTAAGTTTTATTTGCTTACATTTCATGTGTTCATTTGCATGATGCTTTTCTCCAGAGCTGCTTACAAATAAACAAATAAAACCATATACATAATGAACAGTGTAATTATTTACCCATTTATATAGTTTTGTTATCGTCACTGCATCAACTGAGGGTAAACACCATGATCAAGGGTATTACAACAGCAAGTGGGATTTAAACATGGCTCTCTTCGAGTGCCTTCTAATGCTGGAGTACCTGCTGCCCAACATAGTGAGTTCCACCGGGATGTGAAATGGAAAGGGCTCCTGAAGAAAGCTGCACAGGCAAGTGGGAAGTGCCATGAAGAATGTGCCACCTACTGAGGCCTCCTGGCATTTGAGGGATTTCCTAGAAGCAAAAGCAGATGAGAAATTATGAAGAACCTGGGTCTCAATTGCTGTGGCATGAGCCATTGTGCCCCTCCTGGTCATATGTGGTACTGCAGGTAGTGGAACCCTGGTCTCAGTACAGCAACACAGGTTTATCATCAGACATGTTTTGCTCAGGCTGACATTGTAAGGACCTGTTTTATCTTTCTTATATTACCTTTCTTATTTTTTTAAATCAAATAATATTTTTAGTTTCTTCAAACAAAGAATAGCCAAGAGCTGTAGTTCTCCAAAAGGTACCTGAAAAACTCTGTTGTATGTATACTATCCAAGACATAAACAAGAATATGATGATAACAGATTCATTTGGTTGACTGAGACTCTAAATAGCGAGGAAGTGATTCATTGTAGTTAATTACTAGAAAGTTATGCTCTGGATTCTTCTCTGGACACTGTGAACCACTACTGCCTTTTCTCCCCTTTCACCAAAAACCCCTTGCCGAACATTTGTTTTTTATCAATTTAACGTATGGTGCAATTTATTGTTCAGTGGGTCTGGACTGCATGTGCAGAATCTGAGTCAACTGGCCTAGAATGGTCTGGTTATGTCTGGGATAAAGACAGACATATTGTTTTGTTTTCCTTTATCAAACAGCTTATCAAAAACCACCCCTAGAGCAGAAAACGGAGAGAGCGGTCAACTGTTGTGCGCAAAGAGAGAGCTGGCATTTCACCAGGAAAACACACCAAGTGGTCGCTCGGCCAGAATGCACCGCAAACGTTCAAAAGTGTGGCATACAGGGTGAGCGGTCGATACGCTGCCAGAAAGGGAAAGCTGGCCTTTGAACCGGCAAACATTCACTGGTTGCTAGACAGGAATGCACGCTGTGTGGTCAATAGGTCCGCAGGAAGGCGAGGTGGGTCCCGGGAAAAACAGCACCTGCTGAATTGCATAAGCTGTTGACCCCTTGCTTTTGGTTCACACATCTGACCTCCTGATTTCCATACAGATGAAGATGCTTCTTCGGGTCAAGAACCTCTTCTACTGGAAGAGACCCAAGGAGGACTACTCACTCCAGATGATAGAAAAGGCCCAGGGACTGGCGGCACACAACATCTTTCTCAAGGCTTCAAGGTGAAACTTACTTTCTTCACCTGTGCAAGTTTATAATAAAATGAGGAGAAACACAACTAAAGCAAGATTACCCAAACTGACAGTTGACCATATTGAAACCTTTTCATTTTGAAGGAATCATCTGGAGCCTCCAGGAATGTTGCAATAAAGGAAGAACTTCTAGCACAACAAATTAAAGGTGTGTTACCAATGAATTGGGTTTTTTGCATACCAATTTAAAGGGGGCAGTATGTTGGTGCTACTGTCTCAGAGTGTCTGGGATGTTTGGGTGTGGATTTTGCATGTTTTCCCTGTGTTCCTCCCACAGTCCAAGGACATGTGTTTCAGATTAAATGGTCACTGTAGACTGCCCACTCTCGTCCTCCAGGTGGGAGGTTGGGCATGAGCCTGACAACCCCCAGCTGTAAAAACACAACTGTTTCAAAACCTGAAGGGAAAGACCTACTGATCTACCAGGGAGTGGACAAAACTGGAAGTCAGAGTTGAGGGAGATCTGGTTTTGTTACAGATTTATCACGGGATGTTGTAATGTTACTGCTTGAGCGGCTATAGGAAATAATATTTCTTCCGTTTTATATAACTGATGATTCATTTGATAGGCTGGACTCGGACGTTTAATGTCTCAGCTAACCTCACTTGTTCCTGGCCTTCAGCCAGAACAAGAAGGCTTACTGATCACTAGTGTCAGATTTTATGAGCTGGCATACACTCTGAAGCTAACCGGGCCGCGACACAGCGCAGACACGCACCCGCACACTGCACACACTCTCTCTCCCACCAACGCAGGAGAAAAACACTATCACCACCAGATGTTTGCTCATTTCCATCAGTGAGTACAAATTAGCCTCTTCTACACCTGAGAAATGTTTCTGCGTGTACATTTGTAACTGTGTAATTAAACTACCGTGACAGGCAGATGCGCCATTTCTGTGGTACAGAATATGTGAGGAACTGACAACGCCATCTGAGCTCGGGAAAGGGAACCTCTCACCTTCCTGCTTTTTAAGGAACAGTGGCTGGGAGTGGAGAATTGACATGTTACCAGAACCCATGCATTGCGCTGCTGTTCCAAGTGGAGGCGTTGGATGGTCGCGGCGCTTGTTCGGGACTTACCGAACACTCATTGAGGATAACACTGGCCTTGTGTCGGCACGCTACCAATAAATGGTAAGCTGAATTACAACTGTACTCCCATACCAGAGAAAACGCACCCGTTATTTCTCATAAGCACTGATGTTCATGGTTTCTTTCACATGTACATGCTTTTCCAACAACATGACTTTCCATTCTAAACTACATACCCATGTGCACAACAGGGAAATTTTTACTGTATGAATTCTGGGCGAGTACCTTGCTGAAGGTGCACTAAAGTAGGAGGTTGAGAATTTGAATTCTGGGTCCTTTGAGTGAAAGGCAGCAGCTCTAAGCACTGCTGCCCCCTCACCTTCTTACTGCCAGTTCTTCAAGACACCAAACACAACTAGTCACTTCTAATGGTTACCACAGTTCCAATCTTTATTTCCCTATTTGGAGTTTAAAAGGTCTGGTTTTCCTCAATCCTTCCCTTGTTGCTCCCCTAGATTTCTCCTCTGTGGATGCATGGCCCTTGTCTCCTTGACAACAGGCACTGATGCTGAACTGTCCTCCAGCTGTCTGGTAGAGGTCCAGGACTTGGTGTGCAGCCCTCCTCATCTCCTTGAAAATGGGAAGGGAACTCCTCTGGCTAGACCCCATCTTTCTGAGACCAGCATTTGCATCACCTCTTGAATGAGCAAAGCAGGTAATGGAAACAATGGAAAGTGTGTGAGTGAGAGAGAGAGCAAGTTAAAGAGGGTTAATGTATATGACAGAAGGATGCTGAACAGGGGAGCAAAAAAGAGGAATAAAGTAGATTAAGATTGACCAAAAAAAGAAAAAACCAGCCCAACATTCATGTCAATATTTCCACACCACCAAATATTGATGGACTGGTAGAGAGTAGTATGAAATGTTTTTATGAAAAGGGAAAGCAGATGTGAGCCCTCTGACATGAAAACAGCTGAAGAGTGGAGCCCCCGGAAAATAGTGGTACTGTATTGTACATACAGTATAGTACAATAGGTGAAGTGTTGTACCGTGTGTGGAGGAACACAACATTCAGATACAGAGAAGATCTCGCATCTTTCTACATCCACCCATTGGAAACATGAGCTGGACAATTTCTTCTTTCCTCGGTGGATGCTTATGCTCAAAACTACTTACATAGGTTACAGCGTGCCCAGCTGTAGCTGGGTTCTGTCCTTTTCTCGGAGCTGAGACCTGACCTCTTCTCGGCGTCTGCCTGTTGAATATTGATGTGCACACCTTGCTGTGTTTTATTACATCTCATCAGCTGGTGCTGTGTGCGTTTGAATAAACACACTGCGGATCACGGTGCAGCACGATGGGTGTGAATCTCCCGCTTTGCTCTGTACACTTGACTGGCTGCTGGAGGCAGGGGCAATGTGTCTAGACAGAACTTTCCAGAAGCCCATGAGAAGCAACACAAACCTCCCAGTGCAAGGAATTGGAATTAGAACCTTCTAGTTACCTTTCACACGATGGCCAGTGTCAGAAATAGTGACACAGGTGTGAAACTGTGAATAGGATGGGGGGGTGCAGGGAAGGAGGGCAGGCACGTTTAACATAACTGAGGATGACCAAACTGGGGCCGAATCCAAAGAGGAGCCACTCAGAGCCCCTCCCTTTCTTACTGTCTGGAATGTGCCCTCAGATCCACACTAATGTGGTAAACGTGGTACCGTGTAACAGGAACGGCACTGCTGCACAGACAGCTCCAGCTTGGCTTTGTTACTATGGTTTTTGTCCCATATTTAATACCTACTTAGGGAAAAGAAAATAAAAACTAAAAATAAAACAATTATTAAATTTGGTTTTTATTATTATTAATTGTATTTCTTCAATTAACATTGCAAGTACAGAGTACAAAAAAAGAAAACAAAAAGAAAATAGAAGTTAAAACGAGAGACAAACAATCTTAACCTTTAGCCTCAAACCATGAGAGTGACTGGAATAATTCTGTGCTATAGTGTATATTATCATTACAAACGTTCAGAAAACAGTTCGCCACTCACTCAGAAAACGCAAATGTAATTTTTTTTGTTTTTATGAATGTGGCAAGATTGTCTTCATAGTATTTCCACTTCCATTTATATATACACAATGTTATTAGAAAACAAACATAGAGAAAGGAAATTTTTTAATCTGTGTCCTTCTTCAGCTCACGGACTGATGCCCAGTTAATGTTGAGCGACGTTTGGCTGCCACGGCGCATTTCAAACTCAGCATCACAGAAGCTGAGCGTATAACTCAGCTGTTGTTAAACAGCTTTCAGCCGATACACAGAAAAATAGGAGCAGCTGTCTGAAATATTAATTGCGCCGAGAAACATTATGAGTAGATTCATTTGTCTTTAGAATGAGGAAACCAACAGCTTCTGTTACCCATCCAGTTCACTATGTTGCATATATCTAGGCTGTACAGTACATTCACTTCCTCCAGCGACCTTACTGAAAACAAACCAGCCTGTTTCATTTTAGCTGCTGTTTCTACCATTAATGTAATACGTGTAAATAAAATGGGTGTGCAGGCTCTAGTTTCAAATATGCACCTTTAATACTTACCCATGATGTAACAGGAGAAAAGTTCACTAGCTTCAGGCTTGAAAGAACCACAAAGTTCTGCAGAGGATGCCTGAAGCCGAATAACATCACGTGATGAGATTCAGTAGTTCTTTTAAAATTATCCAAAATTAAACAACATGGTTCAAGGTCCAAGGATTGCACAGAAACAGGAGTTCAGGCTAACATGCTGAAAGTAACGGTTTTCTTTGACTCGCTGGAATATCTTTGATTTCCGATTTGCTCAGAGGTATGTACAGTAAACCCTCACGTCCAAAAAGCTCACACGGTTTTCCTCCATGTGTTTTAGAAACACTAGTGTACGTCCTCCTTCCCTAACACTCAACCTGCTGAGACGTCCCTTCAGGAAAACTGTGAAGCACAGAGCTTTTGAACTGACCCTTGACTATAGCAACAGGGACAGGTGCAGAACTTAGCAGTTCATCTGCTTTAAAATTTCGCATTTCATGTATAACACTTAGAGCAGCTTTGATTTCTCTAAAATCTTACGACGATGGTATTGTATCTGCATTTGGAATGTAAAAATGTTTTCTCAGCAATCTACTTAAATTCAAAAAGCAGAGCTGCAGAGAAGATGTTCAAGAGAGAGTGAGAGTCTCCAAGGAATCATGTGTGTTTGCAGTGCTTTACAGACTAGTCATTTAACCTGTCCTGAGGCAGTTGGACATGCAAGGGATTTACCGTGTTTGTTTTTGGATGTACTGAGGTTAAGTTGGACCTCGTTTCTCCACGCCGGTCTTAGCAGCGGGGGAGGTCCAAACAGCCTTGAGGTGAAAGAGGGAGCTTTCAGAATCCACAGAACTATAAGTTTGCAGTACCACCCCTGTCAAACAGGGGGCAACAGAGTGCACATCAGACACGTTACTGCACTTAACAGACAGGAGGTGCTGTAGATGGAGTAACAGGGAGGCACTAGGTAGAGGTCAAGGATTTTAATGTGCAGTGAAAAATGAAGGGTAACTAATCATGTGTTTCTGTAAGAATAGGCATTTTTTCCAAGTGTGAATTGTGTTTTATATATATATATATATATTTATATATAGAATACATATCTAAGTGCTATGCATACTCAAAAATTACACCTTCCTAGGTGATTAAAAATGTCTTTCAAACACAAATTAACTTTTCTTTCCCCCTAACCATGATTTAACATATGAAATTAACATCATCCTCTGGTTTGAATTTATACTTCAAAGACTTGACCAGAACATCAAAAATGCAATTACTTTTTTTTTATCATAAATAATAAAAAGGACATTTAGTGAAGGATTCAAAATCCACTTTGTTGGCGTCACAATCCGGGAACCATGTAGCAAAGTCACGTACAAAACCGGCACATTTCCCATCTCCAGTCCGTTTGCCCATGTAGAATGAGAGGTGAAGTGAATGAATTCCCAAGCAAATTTCTCTGTTATAAAAATATACTCCATTTTTTTAAAATAATCTACTGAATATTTTAAGGTGAGACATTTCACTATCAAGCTAAACAGCATGGCTGTTTCTTTTATAATAGAAAATATTATTTTTTGAGGGAGCTACGGCTCGAACACACCATCAGTTTGACAAAGTCTAGCACCACTCAGCGCTCTCCCTCAGGAGGAAATATTACTCTCAAGTTTCTGTACCTTTTGCATAATCTATAGTGTTTTTAAGTATCCGCTTGAAACTAGAATCACACACCTTACATAGGCCAACAAAAAAGGATGTTGCTCCTTCCAGTGAAACACCGCTATGTCCAGGCAATCCCAAAGAAGGTTACAAAAAATCGTTAAACTACACTAATTCAAGATATAAACAAAATGTAATAAAACAGAACGGTTCAGGCGAATGACTCCACATACCTGCTTTCTGCTCCCCATACAGAAATTAAACACAAAAGCAACAGCTGGAAAGAGTGGAGTTTGTGTGAGGAGTACAAACAAAGTGGTAACATAGAGGCAGCGACAAGTGTGGAGAAATAAAGGGCAAAACAAACAGGAAGACACGGATGCTACAAAGAAATTGCAAATATATATACAAGACCCTGTTTTCCTCGTGTGTGTTGGTGTGTGTGTGCGGAATAGTGTCTGCGTGTTCGTTTTTCAGGTCTCTCCACACACTGTTCACGTTCGCCTGCATTTCTCTCTTATTTTTGTTTGCTTGTTTCATTTTTTTTTCCCTGTGGATTTTTTGCAGCGCCAGTTCAGCCGAAACGACAGTCCAGAGACGAGGACCCCCTGCCGCCTCACCCGGAGCTGTCACCAGATGACGCTAGATATGCTGGTTTCCCGCGGCAACAGTGGCAGCATCGCGTTGTTTGCGTGCGCCTCCTCCATGCTGGAGTTGCGCGGCGACTTGGCCTGCACCCGCTGTCCGTTCAGCAGAGTCATGGGGATGTTGCAGTAGGTGTGCTGGCTGCCCAAAGAGGAGAGTGGGGGCAGGGTGCCCCCCTGAGGGACGTCGTACTCGTAGCTGCGGTAGTAATGTTTCTGCCGCATCTGGGTGTGGTAAGTATTGTGGAAGGTGGAGCGCAGGTCCGGGTGCGCCGTAGCCATGGCGGTGGAGGTGGCGGCCGCCATGGAGATGGCGGAGACCGTCTGCAGCTCGCCGAAGGGGCCCTGCTCGCTCACGTCCAGCACCTGCTCGCGGGACACGATGCGCTCCGTACGCTTAAAGGGCATCTCGTACTGTAAATGTTTCCAGAACTTGGAGGTGAGCTTGTTGCTGCTGGGTCCGCGCCACTTGATGACCGTCAGCATCTTGATCGTGTGCTTGAGTGCCTCCACCTCCTGGTAGTTCATGATGCCGCGCAGCTCGGCGCACTCGATCAGGATCACCTTGATCTCGCCCGACACCAGCATGTTGCGCAGTCGCGTCTCCAGCTCAAAGATGCTCCAGCCCCGGCGCAGCACGTAACTGGGTGTCATGACGATGATGAGCCGCTTACTCTGGTCCACGCAGCGCGCCACGTCTTCAATGTAGGCTGCGGGGGGGGGGGGGGGGGGAGAGGGGGGCGAAAGGAGGCAGACAAGGGCACAAGGTCAGATCAACAACACACAGACCTCGGTGGCTTGCTGTTGCCTTGAATGTTTTAATCTTTTTTTCTACATTTCAGGATCGTCATTTACAAAAGCGAAATGTGGCTTCAGCTTGAACATGCTGACATCCTTGAGTTACTGGAAACGGCCTCAGAGAGCTCCAGCTCTTCTCCGGGCACCTGGTCACGAACATACAGCATGTAGCCGTATGGCGGAACACAGACGAACGGGCAATGAACGCAAGTGGTGCAACAGGGACAAACACGGGATCAAACTCAAAGCCGGTCTCACAGCCCTGGATTCTGACAACACGTTCTGATCAACACTGTTAAAAACCAGGCAAAGACCATAATTAAGGGCATTTCCTATATTCCTACTGCTTAATGCAGGAGTTTAGGTGAATTTGTCAAAAACTTAAAAGTGTAGTTACTGCAGGCTGCACTCCCTGGCTCTCTAACATCAAACCACAACTAGCAGAGGTAAAGGGCCGACTGCGGCAGCGCTGCACCCTGTGGCCGCCTGGAGCCAAGTGAACTTTTACTGCCCACTTAACCTGGTCGATGCCGAGTGAGAAGGAGAAGCAGTACATCAGCAATGGGTGCTATCCTCGTCAAACGGGCCTTCGAACACTTCTGGGAAGCAGCCTCTTCCCACCACTCCTGCCCTTCCTGTCGCCTCCCCCGTCCTCAGGCACAGGAGGGAGAGAACCTCCAAACATGCGCAGCGCTGAGAGAAAAAGGGTCGATCCTGTCCTGTGCTGTCCTATCTACTGGGGTGCAGCGCTGGCGAAAGAGACGGTCACTCAGCAACCTGTTCTCTCCTCTTACCCCAGTTGGGTACCTCCTTCTCTTCTTGGCGTATCTGTTTATGGAGGGGGCTCAGTGCGGCTGTTGACACGAGGGAAGGAGGCTGGGAGAGAGCACCTCTAAGGAGTCTCGTATCATCCTGGAAATGATCACTAGTGAAACCTAAACATAAATTTTTCAACATTCAAACTCGGATCAGAAGACGGCAGCACGGCATCAGAGTAAAATCAAGGGAACCCACAACACTGGCATAAACTATGCTGTTTCTTCTCCGGGGTTCTCTCTGCTCTTCTGCTCTCCCTCTCATCAACACTACCAGTTTATTGCAGTTTAATATGGGAAGTGAAGCTGTAGGAAAGCAGAAAGCTTATTACTATGCACATTTTCTCTCTAAATCTGACAACCAGACCATTATGTTCACCCCAGTTGGTTCCCTCATGGTTAAGAGTTGAGTCAGTGTATGAAAACCGTGTGGAAGAACACAAAATAAGACTCAGAACACTGCTTACATAAATTTAAAGTTAAATTATATTGTGTAGCCTGTTGTTGGGCCAAATCCCATGTCATAACACAGCAGTAAACACCACAAATACAAAGACTGATGTAAAGAGCTTCACAAGCACACAGGTTTAAACAGGATGATTCACACTGAAGCGCGGTGGTTTAAAAAGGAGATGGCGGTGAAACAGTAACAGTCAAACAAATCGCAGAACAACGGAGCACAACATCAGCCAAGAACGGCGGGAAGAGGCGAAAACTACGGCTTGTACAGCGAGCTCACGCAACGCCAGGCTGTTTTTTGGGTGACAGCCGTACAAAGTCAAAAGCATCAGAAATCACTCCGCCTCGTGTGGTCTCTGCTGACTCTTCCTGTGAGTAAAGGCGTATCTTTCATCTTTTTACTATCACAAAAATATATATTAAAGGGACCCAGATGCCGACATATTATACAAGCCTACAATTAGCATTTGGTCAGTACGTTAGTACCCTGGTTCTTCATGGTAGGAATGGTTAAGTGAGACACTTTCGGAGATCTAAAAATTTTTATCGCTTATTTGTTTTTTGGTTATCTATTTGCAGCGATTCCTTGGTATCTGGACTCTATATCCAAATTTTCTGTATAGAAGATCTTGCAAATTAATGTGTATATATATTGGTACGCAAATGAAAAGTTTTGCCATTACACATCTTTATCTGAAGTTTATAAAAAAATCTAAATGTGAATGAAAATCACAATAAATTTAAAAATGTGCACATATAAATACAGCACAGTAGTGTATGGTGTAGTGTAATAAAATAATACTGTATGTACTGTAATGAACTCTATTGTGTTCTGTTAGGAATTTATCAGAAGCCAGATGTGCTGCACGGTGTTATCAGCTGTTTTGCATGTTTCAGTTTTTTTTTAACACATTAGCACCACATTGCCACATTTATTGCACATTTCTTCTATTTTTCAAATGAACCTATTTATTTAAATGCCAGCTGTTGTGTGGAACAGAGGCAGACAGAGAGTTACACACGTCTTTATTCCCTTTTTTCAACAAGTTATAGTTGTGGGGCTGGTGGTTGTGGTGAGTGGGGCTGTGAACCCCTCACCTCCTGTGTGTAAGGCAGTGACTAACATGAAATGTGCTGTACTGTACACACTGCACCACAGGATAAATGTGCACATTAATGACAACATTCAGTGTTTTCTAACTAGGTAACTGCTGTTTACAGTGCTTATCATGCTGAAGTCATGGGTTCATAGTTATATATATGTTTTCCAATTGGCTGTCAGCACATTATTTATTTTCCCATTTAAAATAATGGGAAACAGGCAGTCGGCATCCAAAAAATTTGGTATCCGACATTTTCAGTGACGAATTAGATTCAGATAATGACAAATTATTGTACTTTGCATCTACTTTATACATCAGACATTTTTACACAATCAAAACAAACAAATCAAGGAACTTCTATGTTGATCAGCTTGTACAGACTGTGACTTAGTGCTTAAAATTATCTTGGGTTCACAAACAAACGGAATTGCAGACAGACTTCTGGTCTTGTGTTTATAATTTGAGGCAACAGAGAATTACTTTGCACCTCAATCTGGATTCATAAATGCAAAATGCAGAAAAGCATACAAACTAAACAGACTCAAATTTAGTCAAATATTTCTGCATAAATTACCTCATCAACCAGTTACCCCCCATGAGGTGCTAACACATGCGACAGGATGCAGCAATGGAGGAGGAGGAGGAGCACCCTTCTAATACAGCAATGCAGCATCGCAGATGGCGCTCCGTCCAAAATGGACTCTTAATCATTAATTAGATGTACTAGACATCCTAAGGATTAGCACTTATTCCCCATCACTGGCTGCAGGCGTTTCTACGGTTACAGATACATTAATACTCTGTAATCAATTCATTTATTTATTTGTTCAGGTGTTTTCTTTTTGTTTTATCCGACAAACTGTGCCACGATCCATAACGGAACGGGTGGTTAAAAGTTTCGGGAAGCACCTAAAACCAACCCGTCACCGTCATCAGCATCATTGTGCCAGCGTGTTGGGAGGTGAGATGTTGCATTGCTGATGGTTTGGAGTCCCAGCGACATGCTGAAGATACTCGATACACACGGAACCCACCACGCGCAACTTCCGCAGACAAACACACGGTACTCACTTCCTGTTGGGATCAAGTCCCTGTCTGGAATGAAGAGTTTATACCCATAATGCTTTTCCAGGACATCAGGGAGGATCTCCAGGGCGAAGCGCTCCTCTTCGCGTGTCTCCTGGTTCCACTGGTCAGGGTCCACCTTGGTGTAGGACAGATAGGCATCGTAGTCCTTGTTTTCTGAGGAAAGCGACACAGGAACACACCTGTGATCACCGCAAGAGTGTGAGGAACAGACCTTCATGAAGCCACTTTTTTCTCATACTCACAGGGGAACAATAGTAAGACAAATTTAATGTATCTCTTTGTGCACCAGAGGAGCAGCTGGGAGGCCGTTTCACACACATCTTCATTACCACTTCTCAAAACAAACTGTGCTCTGGTGTTTGTGTGACATATAAAATGGTAAAATCACGTCATAGTGGAAAGATTCGTTTTCATTACTGCAAGGTTATTTCTTCAGCAGATGTTTACCTAAAGTGACTGTCATAGCTTAGTGGTTTCACTTATCTTAGATGCGCAATGGGGTCTCTTGTGGGGGTTAATCCAGTTCCTTAACCACTGCTAACTGGCTAACTGGCATCAGCAAAGGGAAGAGCTGTATTACCCAGAGGGCCATTTGCTGTAATGTTGTTATAATGACAGTTTGTGTGTGAATGTAAGCGCGTCGCAAAGAGGGGAGTCCCTGGGTGTTGCTATTGAACTGAGGGGTTAGTGTGCAGCAGGGGGGCGGGCGTTTGCTCCCGAAAGCTTGCTAATGCCTCAAACGGCGCTATCGAGCGGAACCAGCGTGGGCCATCGACTGCTGAACTTTCCAGAAAGAGTCGCGTCACACGGCCCGGGAAGTGCGGGGCAGGGGGGTTTCTAGCAGGTTGGCCCCCGGCGTTTCAGTCGCCTGTGCTTCCCGAGTGGCGGCTGCGGCTGAAGCACCAGGAGTCTGTCAGATTCTGCTCTGCCTTGGAAGACAAAGGCCAAATGGGTCTAGTCAATCTGCATTGGGGGGGGGGGGGGGGGGGGG
>UFQX01000030.1:1859239-1875081 GCA_900497675.1 Arapaima gigas
TGGGGGGGGGGGGGGGGGGGGGGGGGGGGGGGGGGGTTGACAAGTGCTGGACTCGCGAAATATGTCTGCACTGCAAAAGCCATCAAGGAGGAGCCGACATTTACATAATTTCAACATAGATTCAAAGGCTGATAAAGCAGTGAAACAATAAAATAGCTCGTGATGCATCGTGTTTCTTAAATCTTGTCTGGGCTGGGACCAGAGTTTCAGATACAAAACCCTGCAGAAAGGAAGAGAGAAACAGGCGGGAGGGAACTGGCTGAGGTCGGGTGTATCGGGGGTTCGGAACCCCTTTCCCTGAGGCTACCATTTAGAAATGCGATTAGAGCAGGTGGAAGGAAACTCTGTGGATTAATTCCCTAGGCCGGGCGCTTTAGTCATATTGATCCAGCGGCAGAACTGAAGAACACATACTTTGAAATTTAAGCATTTCATGTTCCCATAGTTAAGATTAAATTATTGATTATGTACCAGCTAAATAATGCATGTAGGTTCTGTTTGTTAGTGGGCCTTCTTTTGCAGCAACAATTTCACTGACAGGTGACCGAAGCTGCAGCTTTTCGATGGTCACTTAGGAGGTTTATGCACACAGCCTGTTCCTAGAAGGCAGGGCCAGAGGACGGCTTCCAAACACCTCAAGTCACCCAGAATGTGGAGCAATATGGATTGCCTACGCAGGCTGTGAACCCACAACCCAAAGAGACAACAAAGAGCAGACAGCACCACAGTTAAGGCCAGACTGGTCTGGAGTGTCGCCTTACAGTCTGAAAGTCCCTGGTTCAAATGCCTCTCCTGCTGCAGTTACCCTGATTAAGGTGCTTACTTGAGTGATATGGTAAGAATACTCTGGTAAATATTTATCATATTACAAGTCATGTTGGACAACGGTGTTAGATAAAATGAACAACTACAACAACAATAACAAAGCAAAAACTAATAATTGAATAGTAAAAACTACTAAAGTGCATAATTTATGTAAATTTACACATTTAACAACCCATCAATGACATCACAGTGACTCCTGCTACAGTACCCTGATCAAGGTATTTACCCTGAATTGATACAGTAAAAACTACACTAGTAAATCACTGCAAGGAGCTCAATTTAGAAAACACAACATTGTATGGCACCTTGGAGAAAAGTTTCAGATTATTAATAATAGTAATAGTAATAATAATAATAATAATAATAATAATAATAATAATAATATTAATAATAGGCCACAATGGTAATTGTGGCCACGAGGTTGTGGGTCAGCATGGGCTTTGTTGTTGTTGCAGGCAAGATCACAGTACTTTTTCAGTTACTCCTTCTGTACTAAACCAGGAGTGAAATTAATAACCTGTAATGAACAAGTCTTACAAAATATCATTAAGTTTTAGGCTCGCAAAAAACTGTCTGTGGTGCTCGAGCATCAACCTGCTGGGAACCTGCAGTGTTGATGCCAGTACACCGTTGGATGGTGCAGCTTTCATGCTCTCACACACACACACACACACCCTGCCTCAGGCTCACATGTCCGCTTAAGCCAGCCAACTTAGTTGGCCTCACTGTGGGCACCTTACACAATCTATCTGACCAGTCTTCTCCGCAACCAAGAATTATGGGAAACGGTGCTCTGACGGCATCTGTGTGTCCAGGTACATTTCATTCCCATCCCAGTGCCGGTTGCCAGGCAATGTCACCCTGAGTGAAGGAAAGCAAATTATAAACACCTCGCTCTCAGGGCGAGTGCAAAATGAACATTGCTCTCAGAAGATGGCAGAGTTCCATTACTGTAAGAAAGACGTGATTGATGGTGGTTTTTAATGGATTAAAGCAAAGAGAAAAGCCCGGGACCGAGACGAAGGCTGCAGTGGGATTCTGTGGGAAAGCTGCCTGTAAGGCTCGACGCATCAAGTTGCAGAACTAGAAAGATGAAACAAAAAGAGCAATTTCCTTAAGGGGCTTCAAAGCAAATCACAATCTGTCTCCTTCAGGTAAACCCATCACCACACGTGGGTTTGGAGAGACACAGAGAGCGTGTGAGGGAAAGGACTAACACGATGCTACAGGCATGCGGCCCCCAGGTAGTGGAGCTCAGCAGTGGCAAGACCACTGCAGGACAAAAGTCTCCGTTCATCATGTTAGGAATTTAGCAGAGCAACAGAAGCTGCACCAAGACAGGGTTTCTTCATGAATGAAGGTCAGAAGAAGGACGTTCAGATTGCTAAGAGGAAAGTTAAGAGTAAGTGTGTTTAGTTGTTCCACTTAATCATCTCACATACACAGACACCTTTCCAACTACCAATATTTCTTGTGCAGGCAGATGTTTTTTTGCTTGTACTATATAATAGAATGGATGACACAGAAAAGAGGACAGAAAATCTGATACCCAAAAAAGTGAAAAACTTATGATCGTCTAAGAAGCAATTTTTATCTTCTGGCAAATTGTGGTGCGCTCTTCAGAACAGTACAATTATGGTAAAAGAGACTAAAAAGAGAGGTAAAAATTCACAGTGTTAACAATTGCTGGGAGATTGACACCACATCTATCTTGTTGGAGGGAAAAAGGAACTGAATCCAGGGGTCTGATGAAGATTTACAGTTCTGCAATGACATGGGGATGTAAATGAGATGGTTCTGATGTCTTTAAACAAAGAGATGTGGCCACTCAGAAAATCAACAGATCTGTGAGGTGGGAGGAGAAGGAGCAGGTGAGGGGTGGAATACTCACTGCCTGAAGCTCATTGTTCCACCGTGTTTTAGTCTTAGTGGTTCGTGCAGGACTTGAGCTGAACCACATTGTCAGGCCCCTCTACAAGCCACTCCAGACCTCCTCCCCACCCAAGAGAACTTCAGGAACTTACATGGTCTGAGTGCCCATGTCCACAGGCTGTTAACATAACTCCTGGCTTAGTGAGGAATTTACAAAATATGTTTGAATACAAGTACAATAGCTAAAATGTATGTATACACAAACCCAAAAGAACAAACATATATAAAACAAACGTCCTGATATATCTGTTCCTCTGTACAAATAAACCTGTACATACTTATGCATACTCCACATGCACTCCAAAAGAAAACACCAGGTAACACCAGGTGAAAACGAACGACCCTCAGGTGTACTATTGCCATGTGTGGTAAAGCCATGACCACAAGAACAAGGACAGAAGACACTTGGCTGGATTTGGATCCTCATGCAGATAAAACTTGATTCATATGTTAAAAGCTGTTTAGAGGTTTGGTTTGTACTGCATTTAAACTTTTTCCCAAGTTTTATATGGTGAATTTTCAAGGTAACATAACAGAATACCAACTGTGACCCTTCCCACCCGTTCCAAACCTATTCCTACCCCTGGGGCCAGAACATCAGCAGTCCCTGCACATCCACCCCGCAGTCCTAATCATTTTCACTCTACTTACAAACCTAACCTAACCTGCCAACAGAATGACTACTGAAGTCTACATGTTATACAGTTAAATCATTCATCCATTCATCTTTTTATTAACCATGTCCTCCTTCTGCTATGGTTTCTGTAACAAGAACCTCACAAGGTAAACTTAATTTTTTCAAGTTTAAGGAAGAACAGCATCTTCCTGGAGGAGGCTGGGAGGTTTCTGTCTTAACAGTAGTCTGTGTCCAGCTATAAGACAAGCAAAGACAACAACATTAGGCTGCTTAGCTGTCAGTGGAGAAAGGTTTTCCAGAAGGCTGAAGATTACTATAACTCCATTGCAGTATGTGGGTAACTATCTGCTAATTTGGCCTTACTGAGGACAACTGCGTGAAGGACTTTGAACTGGATCGGTCTGACACACACAGTCGAAATACTGGCTCTGTTTATGGCTTCTACCCACCTTTCACTAGTAAATTCAGCATCTTTTTCTGTGTTCCATTTACTTTTTACCTTGAATCTTCATCATCATGTTATAAAATATTATTTTACATAAATGTTATGAATCCTCTCTCAATAGTGAGAGGTTAAGCAAAGCATCCCATGGTGGTTTACGAGACTGTTCAGCAAAGGATGAAAAACTGGCACAAAAATCAAGACTTGAAAGAAGTTAAAGAGATCAGTCTGGTCTTCTTCCATCCAAGATCTGCTGCAGGAGAAAGTTAATCTCTGAAGACCTCAGAAAAAAAAGTTGGTAATAAATGTCACTGGGTCAGATCCTTTCAGTTTGTTGGGGATACCAGAAACTCGTATGTTTGATCTGTAGCAAAGGGTTTCAAGCTGCCTGGCTTTTACTGTTACTGGCAGTTTGGCTGCTGTAGGCAGTAGGCAGACAGTATCAGCAAGGCCCTGAGCCCTGAGCGTCTCTTGTTTGGTCAACTGTTGATAAAAAGGCAGAAATTGGAACCAAAGGTATTTCAAGTGCTGCTTGCAAACCAGGACAGACTAGAGTTTGTCTGTCCCCAGAGATGGTCCACTGATGTCTGGCGAGGACTCCGCAGTAGTTCCTTGAGATTTATTTTGTTGGTGCTACAGCAATTTACTTGACCTTTTGGAGTGATTTACAGAGGCAAAGTATATATGCAACTGTGCCAAATTCAGCCATCATATCTGATTAAATTTTCAAACGCAGGAAAAAGTTGCACGTGCCATCTTGCAAACTCAGCAAGTCCACAAATGGTCAAAACATTCTATATATGCTTGAAATAATTTTGGGAATGATAATTGGCTTTTGTCTTGTGAAATCTTCTTTTGCATTTTATTTTACAATTTTAGGGACAGTATTGTGAGCAGCTTTGTCTTCTAGAAACCAAACACATACCAACTTCTTCCTAAAGCCTCCACCGTCATATCTGTAAAGGATTACTTAAGTGTGCAAAGTTTGAGAGTTGTAATTAACATATTGCACTTGTAAGAAATTCTTACCATTCTGAACAACAACAACAACAACAACAACAACAACAACAATAATAATAATAATAATAATGGTATCCCCTGTATGCACTTTAATTCGCTCTGGAAAACACTGCTCTGTTTAAATTGAAACTGCCTACACTGGGATCCTATTTTATATAATTATAATTAATGGGACAAATAATAATGTGTTCCCAGCTCATCCAAAACCCCAAAACACTGTAAAACACCGTGCAGCACACACAGCAACTGTGTTGCGTAGCAGGCGGCCAGGCTGTTAGGCAGCAACCACAGATCGCGCGGCAAAATTTGTTAAATAGAGTAAGTGAATGATTTAAAACAAGCTAACAAGGCAAGTTACTGTAATAAACTGTTACTGTGCTCACAAGTGAAGAGAACAGCTGACTAAGTTGTGGTTGGCGACTCGCCTCTTTTGGTTCTCTTTGATCACTTCAAAATTCAGTCCCATGCCTTTGGGCTTTTCGGGATCTTCTCTCTTTTTAATTTGTTTCACAAGCTTTTCTACCTTTTTTGGCCCCTTTTACCTGTATTACACTATGATTAAAAGTCCAAAATGGGTACACTGCACAAACATGTAGAAAAATGGTGAACACAAGACAGGATCTTAGCAAAGTTTGTCCCATACAGCCTGCTGTACTCCTCTGTATATCTAATTTATGCAGGTTTTCCTGAAAATTCTTGTCACATTTGCACTGGTGCACTGACTATAATAAACAACTTGTCCAAGTCAGGGTTGAGGGCGTCCAGAACCTATTCTGGAGGTACAGGACACTGAGGTAGTCAGGTTACACTCTGGACTACCGTCCATGTGAGGGTTTATGCTGCATTTGGCTTTCATGAAATATTGGTGATATGGGTAATAGGTGCCATCCAAATGTTCTCCAGGTCCTGTCAGGTGTCGGGTGACCAGGTGGAGTTTTCACCTGGCACCTGGTTGTGCGGAACATGCCAGAAACAGTCTGCCAGCAGTTTTGGCTAATCATTGAAACTGATCCCCTTAAAGAGGGAGCAAATTGAAAAAGCGTTTCCTTCCTCCCGCACTCGCTCAGCCGACACAATTAGAGGAGACAACCGCTCCTTGTGGTTAGGTTCAAAGCTTAAGCCTCAGTCTCCGAAGTGGCCGCTCTTGCTCTCCCTTTAATCTGCCGGGGAGCCAGATCCATTATTGTGAAACCCCTCTCCTGGGCCTCAGCCCGACAGAACCGGTAATGTCTTTCATAAGAGCGCCTGATTTATCAACCATCAAGGTGAGGCCTGTCCTCCCAAAGGCCAACCTCTTTCACACACCTGTGGGTGCAAGGGATGGATTGGCCACTTGGAAAGCGTAAACAGAGAAATACCCTTGTCGGTACTCTTTCCCTGGAGGGCTTTGAAAATAAGCTCATTATTTCTCCATATTCTCCTTATTCCTGAAACATCAGATACTCTGAGTTAGACTGATACCACATGTTGGGATTTGCAGCTGAGAGTTTCACTTTGGTTTGTCAGTTTGTTTTAACATTTGCATTTATGCTTTAATCTTTTTCCAATCACTTCCCGACTAAAGTTTCTTAATGCGTGCATTCAGCTGAAGCCGCACATTTCTCTTCTTTTTAATGTTCTTTCTGCGACAAGATTTTATTATATTACAGTTTGGGGGTGGGCACTTCAGACACTGTTCATAAGCCCAACAGGATCCTGCGGGATGTGGCATCATGTGGAAGACCAAAGCAAGTGGCCACAGGATACGGTTAGGAACGAGCGAGGGAGCAACCATACCTCCATCCACGTCCTCACTGCCGAAGTGGTTCCGGTAGAACAGCATGAGCTCAATCCTATAGCACTTGTAGAGGGTGACCAGACAGATGAGCAGCAGCAGGATGGCCCCCAGGCCCCCAGCCAGCTCCACTGTGTACATAAGCTCTGCTGAGAGAGAGTGACAGAGAGAGGGCATTGAAAACACACACACTGAGTGGTGGACACACCAAAAAGAGATGGAGACGCTTGCGTGTCACACAGATCGTGGCCAGTGGCTCTTCCTGTTGTGTTGCTGCGTGTTACATTCGAACCTCAGGAAAGACAAGAATGAAGTTTCAGGATCGATCTAGAAACAATGTCCTCCCGCCGTGTTTGGTCTGGCTGCTGCACCCTCCTGCAGGCACTTGCAGTTGCTTATCTGCCACTGGGACACCGTCCATTAGGCCGGAGAATGAGTGCGAGCGTGGGAGTGGGAGTGGTCAGCAAAACTAATTGCCACCAGCTTGGCTCTGAAGATGATGGACCACTGGATCCGTCCCCCATCTATATAAAGCATTACGCCCTGCAGGGCAGATGAGACAATGAATTACAGTTCAGAGAGTGGACAAGATCACCTGTGGACCTCTGGTGCTGTACAGCAGTTGGGACCTTGTCAAGTTGTTGACTCCTGTACCAACAAACAGTCTATTTTAACAAGAAGAAACCAAGGAAAAACAGAGACCCAAAGGTGTGACCTCTATACAAAGATGGAACTGACCTTTTCACCTGTTCCAGCTTCAATCCTGCCCAGCAGCCCCACCCGTCATCATGTCTTAGCCTTCACCCCCCCAACAACTCAGACTCATGTCTGCGGATCCCATGCATCTCTGTCAGTCTTACGATTAACCTGAAAAGATCCATTCTTCTCCACCTGGCACTGCTGGGAGATTAAGACAAATTATCTCTTGGTACTGGAAGGTGCGCCTCACTTGCGTGCCAATAAATCTGACAAAGCCGCTTGGCCGTCTGCGATCCATCACTTCCTTCCCCTCTTAACTGGAGCCGGCTTTGTATTTGGATGCAGTCTGCCAGCGGTAGCGCGTTGATGCGGGGCGCGTTCTCTGAGCGCTTGTTGGCCACCGCTGCCACCACCTCAGGGTGAGAACGGGATGATGGATAGGATGTGCCAGTGGGAAGCTGTGCTGCGGCGGCAGCTTAGCAAACGGAGGCTAATTTGTCTGGTTGACAATGGATCAACCTGGGCAACCTGAGCGAGGGAGACAAACCCACGTGTTGGATTAATGCTCTCCTTACGCAGCACGTTTTTCGTATAATAATGATTAAATGTAAATAATCATAAAAAAACAGGCGCTGCTGCTTGTAGTAGATGTGTTTGATTTACAAAGGACAAGAGACAATGGCTGCGGACTGTTGCTTGATAGTCAGACTTTAAATAAGTCAAAAAAAACAAAAATGATGGGCACAGGCGCATCTCTGTCCCACGGAAAGCACGTCAGCAATGAAAACACAGACCATTAAGTCCTCGGTCTGAGGGTCTGCTTCTCGCAACCCCTCTCTGGCTGGGCTGTAATTTCCATCAGCTTTTCTGCAGCTGCTGCTACAGTGTACCGGAGTAAATTATTACTGCCTTGCGACACGACTCTGACGGGGGAAGGAAAGCGTTACCATTGGACAACCCTGACGATAAATTAACTGAGGTTGGGCTGGGATTTGCTCAGCGTCGCACCGCACAGAGAGGGTCATTGTGACTTATTAGAGAGAGCGATGGCCCCTGTTGATGTAACAAAGAAAACAATTAACTGAAGGAACGCAAAGGTGGCAGATGGTGGGCCAATGGTCGAGCTCCACGCGCTTCCATTTGGGGAACACAAACGGCGTAACCCCGGGAAATTTACAAAAGGCCAGTCGCTCCGGCACACACGGCGGATTAACGTAACACCAACGGGGGCTACAGAACAACAAAAGCGGTATTAGGCGACGACAACATAAACTGAACAAACCGGCTTCGCTGCTTCAACCCCTCAGCACCTTCACTTGTTTAACCCTCGGGGCACAGCGCACGGAGCCTGCGCACTTCAGAATCGTGTGTGTGGCGGACCGTCAATGCTGACGCTCGCTGTCATGTACTCACACCCTGCACCTCAGCTAATAGGACGGCACTTTGAAGTTCTTGTTTCCCTCCATTTTCGAGTCACAAATCTACGCTTCTGGCCTAGTTACATGGCTGGCACCTGCTGCTAACACCGAAGGCGTCTACTTCATGGGGAGGGACCCCTGCACGACACTTCGCAAGCATGAATTATGCTGAGAATTAAAATGCAATTTGCCTTATTACTTCAGTTAGAGCAGGTGCTGTTTTCAATCACTGTCGTGCCGAACTGGAACATTCCACTAACCTCGCCGATAATGATACTGTGGCATTGGAAGGCACAGTTAAAAACGCATTCATGGTTAGACACTTGCCAACGCTTGTAATACACATCATGACACGGATGAATAAATACAGAAATGAACTAAAACCAAAAAAAAAAAACATCTTATAACAGCCTGGAAGTACAAATCTGCGCCTTCCATTCAGACTGCAATTGGTTATCCTATTTAAACACACGGCTGGTTGATTTTCTTTACATTGTTCCTTTCTGTACAAACACAAAAATGTTTGTATAATCACAAACCACAAGCTTTATGTTTCTGTCACAGACTGTTTTAAAAGGTTATGCCTGTCTCCCAGCAGCCGATCCCATCTTCTCAGTTTGCAATGATAATCTCCAGCCCTGCTAGGATGAGCTGGAAGCAGATGCCCCATTTCCCACAGATGGAATATTTAAGCATCCCTCCTCTCTCTGTCTCTTATACGACACCCTTTTGCATGTGCCTGCGTGGCTTAAGCCTTGAGAAACAGGTCTTTGCCAGCTCTATGAAAAGGAAATATACTGCAAGTATTACTGCACAGACGTGCAAAATGGTTTATTTTTACGCGCCGAACCTGAACTGCCCCATTTTCCCAATAGGAATGTATGCACGGAGAGTCAGTCGAAGAAGGGATGTGCTAGAGCCTGTTACTGAGGCACACTCCTTTACCCAGGCAGCGCGACGGTCTGTGGATGATCAGTTTCAAAGGAGCTTCATGCTGGGCAGCAACTCTGCCAAACTGTGGGTTGTTACTGGGAACTGGTGCTTGTTACTCTTCCTATTGTACGTCAGCACGACGGGGGGGGGGGGGGGGGGGGGGGGGGGGGGGGGAGGGAGGGGCTCCTTTGCGCACATCCGCCGCTGTGAAAAAAATGGGTCAAAGCAAATTTAAGCNTTGTTAGGACAGCGCAGCCCCCCTCGCAGGCCATTACAGGACTGATGCATGACTGCTACTGAGCTCATCACACAGAGAAACCCGGCCTCAGACGCTCCACTGGCTGCTTGTGTCTGCAGGTCTCCTCTCCCCCCGTGACTCTGCGCCAGTTCACAGACACAGAAACACAGCCATAACATGTTACGAGGTTAAGTTGATGTTGATCTTGCAAAAAAAAAAAGTATCAGTGCTCCAAAGCAATTCAATGTGAGGAAAAACAAACCAGCTCCTTTTCATGAAGCTACATCATGGCCCCAATTCCACACAACTCATAAATATTGCAATGCAAATCCATAAAATAAACATCACAATCATCACAAATACATGACGATCTCTGTGGTCGAACGGGGAAAATGCCTTTTGAAAGGCTTCAATTCAAGAGGCCGGCATAATCTGTGAAAAGTTTTTTTTTTTTTCCCCAAGATATGCTGCACAGTATAAATCCTTTCATATACTAAATGAAATGGAACTAGGCTGCCTTCAAAGCTATCTGGGAAAGTGCGACTTTAAAGGAGAAATGACTTGCTATGCAAATGCATTCAAAACTTGACAACTTTTGGGGAGCTTAAAAAATGCTGGTCCTTAAATAACCACCAAATTATTTCTGTGAACTAATTAGCGACGATCACAAAACCCGGACAAAACAAACAAACAGCGCGGAGAAAGGAGCGCTCGTGAAACGAACACGCGTATTTAGGGGCACGCGGCACACAGCAGTGACAAAAGCGCAGCGCTCATTCAGCTGCAGGAGGCTGCACAGCTCAAGTTTACACTGACGTCTGATACAAGATAACCGTTTCACATCCTCAAAGAGCCGCGGCGCAGGCACACGTCGGCGCTCGTAGAGCCGGAATCGGCACCGCGCAAAATGGCCGTTTCTGAGCGACACCCACAAAAGGAAACAACAGTGCTGACGGAATGCTAATGTTGCAGAAAGTAAATGTTTTTGTGACTAGATGTCGCACTTTGACAGCTCTTTTTTATATCTTTGAAGAGTTTATTTCAATAGCAGTACACAACCCTTATTCACGTCTTATTGGCAAATGTGAAAGGAACCCCTTAGCCAAGGTGCTTTGCCACAGTGGCGAACTGTGCGATCGCGTAAATAAGACAGGTGACTGTCACCTTCAGGGAAATGAACAGGTGACAGCAGCACTGCACACTGGAGATATTCACTTCTCATTTTTCAGAAAACTGGAAAATTTCAAATGTGATCTGCTTGCAAAATCTGCAAAAAGAAAAAAAATTCTGAGCAACTCATTGCAACCGCATGCTGAATTGCGGCGATCCCTCGATTTATGAACTAACGCGCAATTCCTGAAAACGTAAGCACAAAATTTGGAAATCAGAAACATATCACCAATCAGGTTTAAAGGTAATTACTTTTAAGGGTTTCGACGACCCATCTTGCCGCAGTGCAACCGGAGGACGTGGAAGGCGAGAACACAAACTTTATTTGTGACAGAGCAGCGCCCACCGAGCACCATGAGACACCCGTCCCCACGTCTGTGGAACAGTCAACACCATCAGGACAGCATCTGTCCTGTTATTCCCCACAAAAGTTAAACAGTGTACACACATACACAGGGGCAAGGCATGATGGGAGAGCCACAACTCAAACCGGAACGGTGGAACCTTCCCATCATCCTGTGTTGCACATGTGTGGTTTTAATTATATCCAAGTATATTTAAGTGTTTTGATGTAATGCAAGTCTCTGTTAACTACTACAGTTTAGTATCTGGGGTGGGTTATTTTATTTATGTATATATAATATTTGGTTGCCCTCCCCCAGTATGGCTTTTCTTGCATTTGTTGTCCGCCGTGTGTTTGTGTGCATTCAGGGGAGAATTAAGGGTTTTTGTCTGTGCTGCGTTTTATGGCATATGAACAACAGGCACGTGTGAACACAGCCCAGGGATGACGGCAGCGTGAAAATTTAAGTCACTTGTTCGCTACTGCAGGAGAAATGTTTGTAAATCAAAAAGGCGACCAAATGAGTCTTTGTTATAGCGAGTTTTCGGGGGTCGAGCATAAGGGGACGGATCAGAGCCTGGATAAGGGTTTGGATCAGAATGTGTCTGGTGGTGTGGATGAAAATGATAGACCAGGGATAACACTACAGACCAGTGCACGCAGGCACCCTGTACAGTGCAGAGCCGGGACCTCACCTCTTTTACCGAGTTGGACGGTGGCCTGCCGTCGCCCGTTGCCGTTCTCCACATAGCAGGAATAATTACCCAGGTCCCCCTCTTCCACGGAGTCAATCGTCAAAGAGATCGACACTTCCTGCTCCCCCAGGTGCTCTCGGACGATTCTACAAGGCAAAAGGAAAAGCTCGGCAAGGGTCTTTCCCACTGTTGGTTACTGTGTATTATCATGCTTATGGGGACATGACCACCCAAGAGGAATAAAGATGGAAAAATCCAGGGGATGTTCATTTAACCGGATCTGCGGCCTGACATGAATTAGATTTGACACGAAGGGGGTACCTTAGACATCCATGCAAGTCTAAAGTGCAAGTGAAATATAACCTATGACCTTGGAGGCCCTCTGAAGAAATGACTTCCTAACATACAGGCAGGGGTTGCTCAAGCATATGCTAATGACTCTTGGAATTCAAATACATGAAAATTCAATAATGAACAGTTCTTTTGCCATCACTGCAGGGAGGAAAAACAAATAATGATGAAAAAAGTATATATATTTTTATACCTGCTACCATGGAAACGAAGAAATGTGGGAAATGATGTCCCATATAATAGATAAATCCCTCCTGCAGGGGACATATTGAGCAGACAGAATAGAGCGAAAGAATGCACTCCTTCCAATACCTTCAACAATATCTATAATGTTGTGGCAGCTTTACAATACCCAGACAAATAATAAAAGCTGCATTTAAGTGTTAAAAGGGGTTTTTATTGGGTTCTCTACTCCCTTGAGGGCTCAAACAGTTAATAACAGATACTAGCAACGTCTTGCTGTTGTGCTCCAAGAAGGCGAAATCGTGCCCCTGGGGGGATGGGAGGCAAGTTAAATAACCCTCGCTGCAGTGGCATTGCCCCACGGCCTGTTCATGGGGTTGTAACACAGGCAGTGCAACAGGTGGGTTACTACTGGACATGTTAGTTGGGGATCTCCCGCGAGTTTAATGAACAGAAGGGCTACCAGGATAGGACTTGGGAACAACTTAGTTTTGCAACACTAAGACATATTGTGACTCATAGTTGCATCTGAAGGAATATCATGAGTCAGAGCTGTGCTTTCAAGAACATTGTGGGTGAAACTTAGCTGTGGATGTACAATATGATTGCGAGTTGGGTTTGGATTCTAAGTCTGACTGGATTTAAAGCTGGGACTGGATAAACAGGCTGAGTCCCAGTTGGGCTTTAAGAATATTTTTAAGAATATTTAAGAATATTATGGGTCAAATTTAGCTTTTAAAGAAAATCATGATTCAGAGTTGGGCCTGGATGAACATCTTGGGTCACAGCTGGGTTTCGAAGAATGAGATGAACCAGGGTTGGCTAGAGATGAACCTTTTCAGCAAAAACGAGACTAAAATGTTAGATGCAGCAGTATTCGTTGCCTGTTTTGGGAGAAGACAATGGTGTGATCACAAAGGTTAAGGTGAAGAAGCAGCCTGTTGAATATTGGCCCAGCATTTTACCAATTTCTGTGGTCTTTACTGTATAGTTCCTCTCTGTTTTTTGGGCCGATAGGAAAGAATGGACGCCAGTGGTCACAAAGGACACTCATTAAGTCATAGCAGAGCATTCTTGGCCACGTGTGCTATCGTAGGCCTCTTAAATGGAGTAAAAGCCCAGAGGAGAATGACACACCACTGAAAACTATTCAACTCATGCGCCACAGGTGTCAGTAGTTTGTTATCATTACAGTTATATGCTCTTTTGTGACATACTCCTTGGTTTATTTTGACCTTGAGAAGATGAGTTCCATAGATGTGGGTGGAAGCAACACCCCCTCCAGTCTGTCTGAATGCAATGAAAGAGAAGGATGAAGAACGTCTGAGTGCAAAAAGGGTCCTGAAAATATCCCCATGCCCGTCAACTGGAAAATCTATGTCAAGCTGATTCCTCCCATTCCTCCTCATTTTACATCTAATTGGTCTAATTCCTCTGTTTACCTCTCCGCTGGGAACGCAGCGATGTGAGCACTGTGCCGAGCAGAAACGCACGCAGCTAACAAAGATGTATTAAATGTCACGGCTTTGAATGGCTAATTTCTTCCTGCTCTGGTTGACTGCACCCATAGCGGCTTTAACCTGCGCATTAACTTCAATTTGCAGAGCACAGGGAGAGTGTGTTGGGGAGGAGACAGGAGTGTGTGCGTGCAGTGGGGGTGGGGGGGGGATCTGCATCTCTGCAGCCCATCCTGCTGTCAGCCCAGGCACCTAAACCACTGTCACTAAGCATCACTTTGCTCCAGCACATTGTCAAAAGTGTCACTAGGATGCTCCCACAAAGATATCACCCCCAGGCAAAAACAAGGATTATATATATTATTGATTGAACACATTCAGTATTTATCCATTATGAAAATGCGTGCCATCCATCGGCACAAGTCTGTTATTTTTACTGAAATTATTTCATTATGCTGTGCGTTCGGCCCAGAACAGCATGTAGTCACACACATACAGTGTTGTACACATGTGTGCAATTACAACAAAAGTTTAAAACAGGCATCAATTCAACTAAAAAAAAAAAACCCCAGGCGATTTGCTTCCCAGGTTCAAGGCCCCACTGTTCCCAGTAAATGAGAGCAATCGTGGTTAATTTACCACATTAGTAAAATGAAGCTCACTGTTACCGCTATGCTTGCAGTGGTTTTTGCACAGTCCAGGAGGCTTTCCCGAAAAGCACAGCTGCATCATGGGAACTTCACTCAGGCTTTGTGACTCATCCATGGCCTCACTCACTTGATGTCGCTCTCTCGAACCCGGCTGTTGTCCAGGTCCTCGATGAACTTCTCTCCTTTCATCCAGTAGACGAGGGGGCTGACGCCGCCGCTGTAGCCAAAGAAGGCTCGGCAGGTGAGGTTCACGGGGCTCCCTGTGGGAGAGACGGGAGGGATTCAGGGTGTCGGTCCCAAGCTCATGTGTGGCATGCAACTCAAGGGTGTGGACAACAGGTGGTACAGTGGTCAGTGGATAGCCCAGGTTCAAAGCTAACCTAATGCTGCAGTAACTGCCACCAAGGTACATATCCTGAACTGGCGCACCTGTATAAACAGTTCAGTCATTTTCAGTAGCTCAACGCTGCTTTGAAGAAAAGTGCCAGGTAAGCAGGTGCCTTAACTGAGACCTGCTAAACACAGGTAACAGTAACTAATACTGCTCTGCTAAAGATGACTATTCCCACAGTCCTTCACATTTTTTGACACCATGGTTTGTTTTCAAACCAACTGGAAATCAAACTTTCGGGAACAATTACAAAGCCTCTTACAAAACCATTTCAGCAATACCATTTGTTATTCATTTACTTATTTATTTATCCATTAGCAAATGCTTTTCTCCAATGGTTCTTAATTGCTATTTAGCTTCTGAGATATAGTGCCAGATACAGTAAATACACACTGTATAGTATATTAAAATCATTCACTCATTTATGCAACACTCACTCATTCACAAAAAATAATTTAGGTTCCCACAATTCACCTGTATTGTGGGAGGAAACCCATGGAACCACTAGAACACACAAACTCCACACACACAGAGCAGCTTCCGGCCCCACAGGCCAGACACAGTGAGGTGCTAGTGTGACCCGCTGTGCCTCCATGTCAATAGTAATACCAGAACAATGAAGAGACATTTCAGCACCATGGACAGTGCTGAAGACCCCCCCCCCCCCCCCCCCCCCCCCCCCCC
>UFQX01000030.1:1875117-1966261 GCA_900497675.1 Arapaima gigas
CCCCCCCCCCCCCCCCCCCCCCCCCCGTTGTGTCCTGTGACCACCGGGAAGTTGTATGGCTCAGATTAACTGTACAAAAGCATCACCTGTGGCCTGTTCAGGCGAGACCACTTGGAGGTTATGAGGAATGTGACAAAAGACAGAAGTTCCTATTCAAGTGGGCACTGGGAGAGAGTAAGGCCACTTACTGGGAGGAAAGGGTTCGGATCAGGACCAGGAGGAGTGCAATGAGCTGAGGGGAGCGATCAGTCTGTTCTGACCACCTGTACGTGTCTGGAAAGGCAACAAAGTGGACGGATGGGACTCATTTTCAGGACACGACCCTGATGACTTTAAACTGCTGTCACTCCTGAGACAAACTCAAAATGTGCTGTTCCACCATCTGATGAAAAGCACAGCTGCAGATTATGCTGGACTTCGATCTCCCACTAATCTTAATTGTGTGAAGCTGTGCATTGGTTGTGAACCCTGACCTTGGCACTGTAAATTCTTCCAGGTACAAGGGACTGCAGGCCTTGGGTGCCCACATCACCCTTCAGTGTGACACAGCAACGCTTCCACCCCTGCTGTGTATCTGAACATCCATCTTTTTCCACATAGACATTTAATATGGCACAACACCCTTATAATTCAGCAAAATTTCTATGTGAAACTATTCTATATTTCTGCCTTTTTTGTGCAAGAGATCCTGTAACATCCTCTTCCAAATCTTTAAAGGTTCAATTAAACAGAACCCACAGTTTTGCTTCTGTTAAATTCTCAATATTTCACCTCATTATCATGATTTTGCATAAACATTTTCCACGAGGGGCGAAGAAAATTGCAAAGGTCTGACTGATCTACACCTACAAGGCCCCACATGTTCTCTGGGTTGTTTTTCTCCCACCAACCAGCCAGGAGTTTGTTTCACAGCCCTGCTGCAAAGGGCTGGAAGGAGAAAACATGACATATGGGGTCACGGGTCTCCCTGGTGGACGACAGCCCATTTTGTCGTGGATTTCCTTGGGCGGCCTCGGCTTCACTCTCTCGGTTGCAGTGCAGCAACACAAAGAAAGCCAGACCCCCAGCAGTCACACCTGGAGACACACGAGGAGATGATGCATCATGTCAAAACAGCACAGACATTTGATAAAAAAGCTTTCTCCTCTGCCCCCCCACATCCCAAGGGGGCTGGGATGTTTACAAAATCTAAGCAGTTGGCCAGAAAGCATCACTGTCCTCCAAAACAAGGAAAACGCTAAAAAGAAGCAAAATTTGTACATTTATCCCCCTTAAACTGCAAACAACTTTGAAGAAAAAAAAAACTTAAGGACTGTGATCAAGCATTTGATGCTCAATTTCGATGTAACTTTGAAGTAGAAGACTTGAAACCCATTATCACTGATGCAACTTTGAAGTTCCAAGTGAGGAGAAACCCAGTATGAAGCAGATAATGAGTCAATTATAAAGCAGGTTAAAAAGTGTCAGTTTCCGGCACCCTGCAGTCAATGCTAGAGTCGTCCACATGGGGGCACTGTAGCAATTCAGAGTTGAGAGGCTGTTAAAATGTTAGAGGACAAAAAAGGGAAACACTAAGCAGGTGAGAGTCATCGGTTCCTGCATGTACTTCCTCTTTACTCAGCCTCCTCGAAGTTAAACAGAAGCGCCGAAAATCCTGTCCGCTATAATTTCTATTACTGCCAAGTTGTGCTGTTTTTGTCCCTGCGGGGACCCACTATGTGTTTAAATGACTACAGCTGCAGCTTCTGGAACCCTTTACTGTCCCTTCATACGTACCATTTGAAAATGGGATTAACACACTGTGCATATTACCACCTTCTTGGGCAACAGGGCGCCTGACGGCTGCACTTCTCAGCAGGGCTGGTGCTATATTGACACGGCGAGTTATTCTGTATGACATGTGGCAACTGGACATCCAATTTCATTTAACTACAAACCCCAGACCAGCTTGAAAAGAGGCCAGATATGAGTGTCCACCTCCATTTCCCTCCTCCTCTGAAAACACTTGTTTTTTTCTTGTGCTTCTCTTAGTCACTGTGGTAAAAAGCAGTGATATTGGCACCATCTAACTGGACACCAGTCCAACTTGGCAGAATTTTCCCATAATAAATGTGTTCCCTAGTTAAAACTGGGGCTAATATGTGCTGTGTAACTGCTGGTCCTCTCATTTGCCACAAAACAAGCTGTACATACATTAAGAAAAACAAGAAAAAGAGGGGGAGGGTCCTACAGCACCAGTCCTACTGACAACGAGAAAGGATGACTCAGCCGTTTTAAGGCGACGGGCCGTCATCTCAAATCGGAAACCTTCCAGCCACGGACGCCTTCCCTTAACATTTGTCCACTTTCGAGATGGCTGTGTTGAAATTCAGCCTGAACACACTTTCCAGCTCAGTTAAATAGAGGAAGGAACCTGGAACATTTGGACGCGCGGCAAACATTAATTACGAGGAGAAAAGTGCCGAGGAATAATGCAGCTCCCCCCACCTCCTCACTGCTGCTTCCAACAAAAAAATATTTATCCTTGTTCTGCTTAATTAAAATCTCAGACGGAATCACATTTCAAAGCCTGGCAACCAGGATTTTTAACACGCCGTGAAACCCAGTGAAATACACCAAAAGGTAGGAAGTGCATATTTTTTACTGTGAGACAAAAATTAATTTACAGTTAACCGTTTAAGCCTGAAATTTTAATTATGTAAGCAGTCGACAGACACAGATTTGGTTTTCTGAAGAATATGCAAGACAGCTATTACCGGCTTGCTGACTATACGTGCTTATCATAGATCTCTGCAAACGTGATTTCAATATGCCTTAATTTTTTAATATTCCAATGTAAGGTCCTGTGTTGTTTTACCACTCAGCCAAGTACAAATGAGCAGGTGAACAAAACCTGCTAAAATATTTCCTTAGAGCGGTTCATAGCTTTGGCCTGGAATTAGGTGCTGGAGACGGTTCCATGAGTGCCAGGGCAGTAGCCTAAAAGACAGAATTAATGTCCCTTTAAAAGATGATAGCAGTAAATTAGTGAGCAGGAGGAGCTGCGATTGTGTTCTGACACTGACAGGAACAGGCAGTAACAGGGACAGCTGGTTCTCCACAAAACCCATCATTTCTGTCCACGTGGAGCTCGGCGCTGGAGCGCCTGCACTGCCCACCAAGAGGGCCCTGTCTGACCCACCTCCCAAGGACTGTCAGCCAATCAAATCGATAGACCGATCAATCAATTATTCAAAACACGCCGACAGAATGATGGACACACTAACACCAGGCGCTGTCGTGACTCCAGGCAGTGAGACCCGCCCAATCAGTACCTAAAAGACGTAAGAGGACATTTGCTCCGTTGGCTTTCTGATACAATAGCCACAGACCCCATTGGATCACATTTCCCCAGCTTTGAAGCAACCCTCAAGTAATGTAAACTGCATCTTGGTACCCAGGAAACATAGGCTTAAACCTGAACAGCAGGCCAAGCGACCATGGCGACCCCTCCATTCCAGGGGACTCACACTGCTGAGGTCAAGCACTTCATGACTCTGGTTACGGCCTACAAGATGGTCAATGACCCTACACCCCGAAACCTAAAGGACCAGAGGAGGAAACCTATGCTTTGATCCAAAATCAAAAGGTCTTGGGTCCAGTACAAAGGAATGAGCTTCCTCTGTCCCTCAGAAATGCTCAACCCATCCCAGTGCTTAAACACAGTCTCAAAACACAACTCTTTTGGACCCACCTCTCTCCAGATCTTCTAACAAGTCCATAAACTTGCACCACACCATTCGTCAGTCACCTTCATGTCTCCTGTCGCACTCTTTTCTACAGGCAGCTACTTGTGCAATGTGCGATTCTCTGGCACCTGACAATCTGACTGCATTTCGAGAAGCGTGTCTATAACTGTTTGCCTGTGGTGAAATGCACTTTTGTCTCATCACAGTGGAACTTTGCAGAAAAGCGTCTGCTGAGCGAGTAAATGTAACATCATGGCGTGATAATTACAGCCTTGTTTTTAAATTCACTGTCTGCATATTGTTCCGTTGCTCCCTCTTCCACAGGTCTGTGGGTCTGGCTTGACCTGATCTTGTAGATACCTGGTTGTGGTCAGCCATGTCGCTGATCACACACTAATTCACCTGCTCTCTCAGGTCTTTCCCAGGCTGATATGGCCCCTCATAAACCCTCAAAGCTTCATTTGTCCCTCTGACCTTCCTCCTGATCCCAGTCACTGTTGCCCATAGGTAACTATAGTTCTGTCACATCACCGTCTTGTACACAACCCACAAGAACACAACTGGAATTCAGAACTAACAGCACCTGGAGATGACACTGATGTTTGTATTGCACTGCAGCTTGGTATTGCGCTGTTCTGTTTACAGCAGCCTCTTAAACTCCCAGAATTCTTGTTCACAGTCCAAGAATAGGACACATTCTTATATTCTCCTTATTAACTCCATCAAAGGCCCGGGGGGGAAAGACAAAATATCTGTTTACATTGCGGAAGATTTTCTGTGTTATTAGTTTGACTCACTGTTGTTAAGCTTCATGATGCAGTGCTGTCTGATTTGGGTGGATAAGCTGTAAGTGGGGGAGCTGCTCAACGCTACGGTGGCATCACCCTGGGGTCCCGGGCAGGGGAAACAATGGGAAACAATGGTGACCTGCTTGTCCTGGGGATGGGGTCAAACCAGAAGCAGGATTATTGCTCAGGCAACAGTGATAACTTTTTCTATGCGTTAACTCCACATCAGGATGCCCAGATGTGTTCAGCCACAGGTACTTAAACCACCTTTTTTTGCTTTCCTCTCCTCAGCTGGTTTACGGTATAATTACCTGTAAGTACCACACGGCATAATAGATCATTCCCAGTAATACTGTTCGGCACTCTGTGGAGGAAATCACTCTGTAATAATGAACAAAAATTGAGGTGAATGTGTATAGGTCTTACCTGGGCCTCCCCCTCACGAAGATGCTACAGCTCTTCGATCACGAAGGTACGCGCTGGTTTGATAAAACGGCATGTTAACTTCTAGCGTTTCAATGTGTGAATCTACAGTGTGCCGACAGTAAGACGTTTGAATTCTCCAAACCATTTCTCAACATCTAGTGCACAGAAGCCCACAGCTGGGCCCGGAAGCATTCCACAGAAACCAATGGTGCGCGTCTTCGGCGAGGTAGCCGGCACGCAGGAAGGACTATTGGGCATGTCTCAGCGATGTGACCTTTGCTCACAAGAGCCGAATGGTGTGCGTGGCTGCTCGAAGATGCCACGCTAAAGATGCTTGCTCGTGCACACCTACCGAGCACCTCCGGCACAAAGCTTGCTCTGGTCCCCGCCGGCCTCCGAAAGCTTCCCTTCGTATTCATATTTAAATAGGTGGACTTTGTGCCTTTCTCCTCCTGCTCTTGGCTTCTTCTCCATTTGTGCACCACTTAAATTCAACCAGCCTGGGTTGCGGGTAAGAGGCCACTCAGCATAACAGACGTGGTTTATGCCTGTGCCTTGCGACATTTCTGAATTCAGATAACCTTGTGTTCTTGAAAAATAGCGCACGTCTTGAAAGCCTAGACACTTAAGCCCTGACAATCCATTTAATTAAAACAATTCAATAGAAGAGGCACAATGCCTGGCAAGGGAAATGAATAAATAGAACAGAGTTAAATTATGACCTCGTGCTGTTGGGAACATTTTAAAAGGACATCACCAAGCATGGATTCATTTAAGGACAGACGCACTGCTCTGTTTGATCAACACCGAGACTCGATCGGTTACTTTCCCTTTGTGCGTCAAAGCAGCACTCAAGTCTAGCATCTACGTACAAAGTATGTTGGTGCCGGAATCAAAAACTTTTCAGATGGGTTTTCAAATTTACACAAAATGGAAGAATCTTATTATGATTATAGGACTCATTTAAATCTACTCATAAACCCTTATCTAAAAGACACTTATTTTACCTGCATCGCTTGCTTAGTTAAAATCTCACTCCCACTTGGACCCAAACGTCACCAAAGTGGTTCAGAATATCAGCGGAGACAATTCATGTCAGTGTTATCTAGTCTAAAGTCCATGACAATAAGCCACGCGTGTAATTTGTGTCAGGTCATGGAAAACCTGGCCTGCTGCTTATTTAGTGAGAAGCCAGCTCCCGTTGCCCAGGCAAAACACACCTGTTCTTTCATATATAGCCTGCCCAGCCCGCATCGCAAGGCATCTGGGTTTCCAGCCATGAAGGCCAGGAGCGTCTATTCATTTGTTTATTTATTATTTTTTACAGAGCCCTTGACAAGGGAGCACTTTAAAAAAGTATTTGGCTCAGGTGGCCATGCGTAAGATGGGAGAGTGGGGGGGTGCAGAGCGGGGTGCGACAGCACTGGCTTGCACACCTCCCCCACGTCTTGGGGGTTTATTAGTCTCGAGACTCTCTGCAGGTGCCAGGCCCCTGGTCTCAGAGGTGGACACCTCCCTCAATCACACCTACGGCATTTGCATCCCTAACAGCTTTGGCACAGCAGCCCAGCTGGAGGGGGAGTGATCGGAGATGCTGAAAGACCCCGACAGGACCCTAAACCTCTCTTGCTCACCCTGTCAGAAACACGTGGTTTAATGCCTGCATCTTACACAGGTTTCCTTACTGGTACAAGTTGGCGAAGAGCCAATAAGTCCGCTGTGGAACCCAGCTTCCCATCACAGAACACACCTCCCATTAGCTTAAAGATGCGAGTGTTTGAGGGGTACATCTGTTAACCTTCTATTTGTGTCTCATGTGAAGGCACCTTCTTACCATTGAAGCAATGCATTAGAAGAATACAGCAAATTCACACACTTGTTTTACGGGGCTCTTATGTAGCCATGTAAGAGTATATTTATTCACATTTTAAGCTGCTAGCTATTAATGCTGCCATTAAAATGACATTTGTAATTTTCCACTTTCAGATAAGTATAGCTGGTGCATTTCCAACTAACTGCAGGATCAATAATTGTTGCTGATTGCAGCATTTATGCTATTTGCTGCCACTGCGCTGGGTGGGGAGTTTGGGGGAGGTAACAGGTGTAGCCCAGAGACTATAGACAAATGTGAGATGAGTAACAGAGAAACTGGACTCAGATCTTTGAGACGAATTATGCAAGGCTCTGACATGCATCTGTGAAACACTTCACATCACACCATTGTCCACTTTAGACCCTTTGGTGTCCCTCTCTATGGAATGCCCCCCCCCATGCCTGTTTATTATTTACACTACACTTCCATATTTAATGCTTTACAATTTAATGTATTGCAACAACCCCCCCTTGACCATGCTGTCAACAGGGAAGCGGAAGTAGGGTCTTCTTGCTCTGAGGATGTCTCAACCACAGCACTCATAGCCTGTACAAACACACCATCAGAGCTCCAAACAAACAGAACAACACAGGGGACAGCAGCACCCAAATAACCCCCCCCACAAATACAACAGCAATGCATTATGGGAGAGCCACAGCTCCCCCTGCTGCTGCTACAGTGCATATTTTAGGGTCCTGGGTGGAAAAGATTAGTTTAACACATTTCTTTTTAACCGTCTTCCCCTTGCATATCAGTCCAGGAGAATTAGCATTCGCATCACACAACTATGGTCCCTCTGGCAATAGAGTGACAGGATAAAATTCATCAAAATTTGTCAAATAAATTGATGCAATTGTTGGATTTTGACTGACACACTAAAACTCCAGAAACTATCAGCGAAAACACAGCGAATGTTTAAAAACACAGCGAATGTTTAAAACTGGCAAATGTGAACTATATACATATATTTTTCTGTCACCCACTGTGTGGTTCAGTGTATTTGAAGCAGGTTTGCCAGGGACGTAGGAAACCTTGCTCTGTCTTGCTGCAGCTGTCACTCAGAGAAAGTCATCATTTCACAGTTAATCTCTGTCTGGATAATGATGCAGTAATACCGGGCCTCATGAGGAATTACCATGGATTTCCGGAAAAGCTTCTGGCGAGCATTTCCACATGGCTTTATTGACTGAGACATGCAAAGTACGACCGTGCTCAGTGTAAGAAGAACAACCCTGTGTCCGGTGAGCTGCATCAGACGTCGGGAAGCCAGCATCTCACAGCATGTTCAATCGGCGTTTGTCACCAAAACCTATTTTCGTGGCAGTGAGTAGGAATGTTTCCTTAACTTCCTCACATCTGTGCGAAGGTAAGGACAAGTAAATTGATCCTGCGCCTAAAATGATCAACTCATTCAATGCAAACGTTTAGCAACAGACTGCAGCATCATATAAAAACTGTTACTTAAATAACGTAAACTGCTTTTATAACATGAATATGTTATAGATGAAAACAATGGCCATTGTTGTGAATGCCATTACAAGTGTTTCTGTTGTGACCAAAAAATATTCATTGTTCTGCCCAGTTTGTTGTGACACTTTTAATAATTTGGTTAATAATCAAGAGAATTTTAGAAAATATATTAGTGTTAACTTTGTCATGCATAGGATAAGGCATTTCACTTAAGGCATTTGCTGTAAAAAATTCAGTTCAGAGCTGAGTCAGATGTAGGAAAGCCAACAGCTCAGGACATAAGCAATGTATGTTATTAAGGGGTTAAATTACCATTACCTCTTATGGGGAAGACAGATGAAAAAACTGCAACCTAATATTAAAAGTTAGCCAAAACACAAATGCCAGTACTATACATAACACAGTGGACCTAATAGAAAGGAGCCGATATTGACAAAGTCCACTAAATATCACCCAAATATACAAATTTACAAACTTCAAGTAAATTTCTAGCAAAGAACCCTTTAGAAACCTGCATGATACCTGTAGTCTAATGTAATCTAGCAAAAATAACTATAGTCAAAACAGGCTGTCAAGATTTCTTACACATATCTATTAAACACTAATCATCCTCACGAGGTCTGATGCAAAACATCTGTACCGATACTGAAATCGAGATCATAAATCTTAACCTCTCTCCAATCCAGAATAAGTTATTTTCCATTCCAGAATGAGTCCACTATGACTCACCCCCAAGTCGTCATATTGCTTTCACAATAGAGTATTGGGCTTTAATGCCTTGTTCTCGCTCTTATTCTATCACCTGGACACCGCTGATCAGCTTCCACTCAGGAGCAATGGGTTCTTCTATGGAGTCCACTTCCCTTTGCATTCATTTCCCTCCTTCGATGGAGCTTTTTCTTCCCTCCATCTCTGGGGAAGTTCATCCTTGTTACCGTGAGTCTACTTCCAAGGTTCTCAGGTTACTCCTATCAGGTTTTCAGATTTTAATGAAAGAGAACAATGTCAACTAATAAGAGAACAATGTCAACTTACGTGCATAAACTTTTTGTGTCCAGCCTGTCCAAAGTACTGCGGTGTACAGCTATTGACTTGTTATTGTTCAGCTCTGGAACACCACAGCAGAGGAAGTGGACAAACCACAGCGGCAAGCTGGACAAGCTGACCAACTGAACAGCTTCCAGCAGCACTGGGCTACAAGCCAGGCTTCTGGGGCCGTCTCTCAGATCTCACAACAGAGACACTGTGAGCGGCAGGTTAACAGTACAGCCTCGTCCACCTCTGCTGCCACCTGGCAAGGCCTGTGTTCAACATCTCGGCCCAAAGCAAGGGCACAGCAAGAACAGGGATGGTTACAATGGCACAAAGGATCAGGGTAAAAAAAAAAACTGGGAAATTACATTTGTGGTGGAAGTGAGATCATTTGGTCACTCAATTTGAGCCTATTAGAAGTCTGCACGAACTGTAACCAAGACAAATGGCAAAGGTACAGTAGAAACTACAGTAATTCCTTGGCATTCGAATCTAATTCATCCCTGAAAATATGCTGGATGCAGGATTTTTCAGACACCAAGTGCTTGTTTCCTGTTAATTTAAGTAGGGGGAATAAATAAATAATGTGTTCCCAGCCCATTGGAAAAACACATATAACTATGAACCCATGACATGAACATGACAAACAATGTAAACAACAAGTTACCTAATCAGAAAACACAATGTTTTCATTAATGTGCATGTTTATACCATGGTGCAGTGTGTACAGTACAGCACATTTCATGTTAGTCATTGCATTACACACAGGAGGTGAGAGGTCCACAGCCCTGCTTCAAGTCCTATGACACGTTGAATAAAGGGAATAAAAATATGTGGCAGTAACTCGCCATTGGCCTCTGTTTCACATAACTGGCATTTAAATAAACTGATTGGTTGAAATGTGCAATAAATGTGGTGACATAGTGCATGCATATTCAGTCAAAGTGAAACAGGAAGAAATAGCTGATATCTCCTTGTAGCACATCTCCCTGCTGGTAATACACTACACTGTACGCTACTGTGCAGTATTTATTTTAGATTTTTTAATTTATTTTGACTTTAATTTGTGTTTTTTTATTATGAAGAAACTTTGGATAAAAATTTGTTACAGCAAAAGTTTCCATTCATATACCAATATATATGCATTAATTTAAAAAGAGGTTATATCAAAAATTCGGACATAGTTTGGATACAAGGGACTGCTGCATTCTTGTAACTATTAATAGAATTTTCAAGCATGTTGTGAGAAGTGTGAGGTGTATTTTAGTAGCTCAAAACATATGCCATGGTACACAAGGCAGCTAAAAGCAATGCCGTAAGTGTGGTAAGATAAGCCTGAAAGTTCTCTCTCCATTTACTAAAAACAGACCTCACTGCCTACTCTGCTTGTAATCCAGGATGACTCGATCATCTCCTTCATCTCTCCATCACTCATTGCAGAATGCTCTGCCCTTTTCTGGTCCTGCATCCATTTCTCACCGCTGCACTTTTTCCCCCTCAATCTACAGGACGAATGGGTTCCATCTGTCTACGTAATTATTCTCCTTAGTGACTGCAGCCCTTGGTAAGTGCAGTGCCCTTAAGCTTTGGTGTAAAGGATCAAACAAACCAGAATGGTTGAAAGAATCAATGCACAGGAGCATTCCTGCCATCTGGAAGGACTCCCCCTGTAGGGTTTAACCTTTCCCTTCATGAGAACAAACCCACCATGGCTGCTCAGTGGGCCCCACTAAACATAGCAGTGGAAAAATGGGGAGATCACCTGTGCCGACCACAGCTGAAACCAGAGGGCAACAGTAACTTGGAAGAACAATAGGGTCCATTCATTTGTGCCCCACCTCCCAGTCTTCCATTTATAAGTGGAGAAGAGGGCCACAAGACTTTTATCAACAGCTGAGGGTGACATGCACATGACAGTTTCATAACTGGTTCTCCTCGCTCCCCTAAAACTGGCCACCTTGGTCAGCACCCCCTGATTGTAGGCATACGGCCGGTAGCAGAATTGCAGCTAATCTACTCAAAACAAGTCACTGCTAAAGTAGATAGAGATGAAACAAATACTGTACCGAACCCCTGTTGCTCTTGGCCATGTGTCCCATGACCGGATCAGTCCTGTCACAACTTTCTAGAGTGCAGCCAGAGCCCAGACCTAATCACCATGTCCCTGTAGGAGACACTATTTTGGCATTGAATGTTCTACAACCTGTAAAAATGGTCACTACAGAAGATATACTAGGACAGCCATAGCCTGCACTGTGTTACCAGACCAGCTCAAGCAGGTGCTTGTCTGTGAGCCAGGGAAATTTCGCATAGTAAAATCACAACAAGCATGTTGGACCCCAGGTGCCTAGTGTCACATACAACGCAGTGTTGGTTTGTAATCTTGAGTGGATGGGAGATATTCTAGCATGGCTGAATGTGTGACTTACATAAGAAATGGATTTCAGTCTATGTGCCTCACATAGTTGGTTGCACTGAGAAAAACTGCAACAGGTAAGTGAAATAACAGGAGGTGAGGTACAGTGCAATGACAGCTTTCCACGGGACTGCAACCACAGTTGACCTCATTGCATCTACTGCTGTGCAGTTTGTTCAATCCTGCTGCAAAAGAAAAAAGTTTGGCAACAACAATTTCATGAACATGTAAATATAATGGTCTGCAGGTGTGTGAGTGAAAGCTGAGTTGAGTATATCTGTGCTCTACCTGTATGTTCAGTACAGTTACCTCCAGGTTTATTTTAACTACAGTAACACACAGGTGAAAAATGACAGAGTTGGACCAGCCAACCATGCATGATTTAAAACAGATGGAGCATAAACCCAGCATGACGTAGTCATTTTTGGTTTCATTCCATGGGCCTCAGTTCTATTCATCCCTGTACCCCTGTTCAGAGCCAAGCCTGAGCCCTGACCTCTTGTCTTCAGTAACTTCAGCTGACCAAGGTCTTGACTGAGGTTAGGCAACAATGATGTAAAACCCACCTCGACTACACTTTACTACAGCAACAGAGACTGAGTTTGAGGAATATCTCATTGTCCAGAATCAATGATGCAAACCACGGATAGTCACATATGATAACCTTGCCATGGTGTTTGAGGAGGTCAGGTCAAAGGAATTTTCAAGCCGTCATACCATTTTTACATAAGCAAAGATGTCCCTTTTATTGCTATTAGATCATCATCTCTCATGATCATTCTCAAAAGTCTCGGGGGGGGAGGGGGCTCTGAACAATCATTGGAATGGGACCCTGGGACTAGTGCTACAGTGACCATGACCTCTAAGATGACACTTTTTTCAGAACAATTCACTCATTACATAACCCCACCGATACATAAATCAACTCGTATAATTCATCAAACTCGCTTCCGTTATCTGAAGAACTTTCCATTTATAATTTGTATAAGAGTTATGTGATTGCAAACAACAGGTAGGAAGTGGCTATTTATTTTGAAACTTTTCTTCTATTTATTTAATATGGAAGGAATGATCCACGGATAGTACATTAATTCACAGGTAACTAATTTTTTTGCCACAGCCTGAGAATATTTGCAATAATAAAAGGCTTCCTGCAACATTGTAATGTGTCGGGTTTCAGGCTGGTACTGTGCTACAGAGCCGGGAGGAATAATTTCAAGGAAGAAATAAAGGAAGGCAGACAGCAAAATATCCATGTTCAAGTCATTTTATATATTCCTTCCAAGTATATCTTTATGCAGACACACAGCTCTTAAATGAAACAGTAATGAAAGACAGAGAGGAGTCGGTCACCCTGTATTTTCCTGGAAGAGGCTGGAATTAAATGTGCCATTTTTCACTCAAATATTGTTTTCCACCAGCGAGGGAGAGGTGGGGGCACCACGACCAGGAGCAGCACACTTCTCATGGGATTTAAATTGCCAGTAAATCACTCGTCGTTTTCGCCTTTGGTCCGCTTTCTGCCGAGCTCAGTGTTTAGTGAACCCGTTCCACCACAGACGCCTAAGCCATCCATCACAGCTTTATGACCCGGCCTCCTGTCTCCTGTTCTGGTAAGATGAGGAGGAGGATGCAGAACAGGACAGCAGATTGGATGACTGTGCAAGCCACGTGACGAAGGACTCCCCAGGGGAGGCAATAACAATATTTAAAAACACTGTAAGAGGTCCATAAAAATGAAATGCCATGAGCAGGCTTTTAATGAGCAGGTAAAAATATTACTTCATGAGTACTGAATGCAATTCATTAGAATATACACATGTAAAATAAGCCTTAAATATCCATAAACATTCTGATACTTATTTCCAAACCAACATTTTGAAAATCTGCTCATTCCACAGGACCTATATATTTATTGCATTACAAACAGATAAAATATGAACTTGTGTTGCAAAGTAAGCTTAAAGGATGACGGTGACCCCTTCCGACACTATTTGTGACACAAACGTCCCCGTTCCATCTGGTAAACAGCTTTGTTTGTATGCACCTGCACCCATCCGCCTGCCCACGCACCCCTAAACCCCAAATCCCAGTTGACACATCTCCAGCGATAGCCTTCTCACTGCCAGCTTTCCTGGCCACAGGTGTTGCCAAGGCAACCCACACAGGTTGGGCCAAGGCTAAAATCAAAATCGGATCCTTATCAACTCTCTTACAAAAGAGGATTAATTGTTCCTCTCCCTCAAAGGGGGTCTAAAAGATGAAAGGAGGCAGAGGTAGTTAAAATCTCTTTATGCTTTGATGCTTATTAGCATTCCACCCATATTCAACTTGAAATCTTGATAATCAGAAGTATTATAAAATAAGACTTCAATAAACAGCCCTTTGACATTTCTGTGGCATACACAGCACCATCTCCCCAAGCCCCAGTTCTGAAAGGAGACCAACTCTATACATGCTGGGCAAATGCAATTTCAATTTATCGTCAATAGTCTTAATTTACTACTTTTGTTCTGTTTCATCAGTTAGTTATCCTCTGTAGAGCAGTTACAAGAGCAGAATGTGGTAATGGTCTTTTCAGCGTGCGCAGGGGCACCAACAGCAGCAATTCATCACCACATTTTAAACACACATTTAATGCCTCTATTCTGTTTTTTATCCCACAACAAAAACAAAACGCAATAAAAGTGCTGTCCCCCTGTGAGGAAGCAGGTGCCTTGATCGGAATTGAATTGATTTTGAGACGCAGGGAAACGTAACCTTTTCCTTTAAATTATTTTTTTTTGGCTCTTAAGTGGTAAAGTGTGTTTCTCAACATGGTGGAGCTCAGTGTAACACGCCGATGTAGAGTAAAGTAGAGCTCAGTGTCTAATTCCTCGTAACTGACCAGTGTAACAGTCATCTGGGCATCAGATCAAACACAGATATTCCTGTTTGACATGACCGGTGCTCTTTTTGACAAACAGAAACAAATCTCTTTTACAAACAATAGTGCAACAAAAGTGGTAATTAGGAAAGATGGCTAACGTTTTTAAAAAATAAGAAGGAAGACAAATTCCATTATGACAGAAATCAAAGTAGTACAGTAGTAGTAGTACCAGTAGTAGTCATACCATCGCATCTTGCAAAAAATTTTAATTGTGCTGTGTTACAATTTTTAAAAAAAAATTAATACAGCCAAAAAAATGTAAAAAAAGAACAAACGAGTGTAAAGTAAAACAGAATTTATTGAAAAGTTTCCATCACGTGTGTTTGCCAGGAATATTTTCTTCACTTAAATATGGGTGGTGTTGTGTTTCATACACACTATTTTACAGACATTTGGATTTAATGGACATTTGGCTACTCTGTTAAATCGAGGATTTACTGTACTGCAGGTTTAACTAAATGCCAGTCCTTTGGAAACAACGTCCCACCAGCCAACAACGTCATTACAGCCCTTCATCCACATGGCTGTTGACGTACACATACGCAACATTTCTCACGATTGTTACTTTTGTTAACACGTGTTTAACACAGACGACTGGCAGCCACCCTCTTACCAGGCAGTTTTTGTGTGACTGCTTTTGAAGTTGAAATTTGGAACAGACTTGCAGAAAGTGAGTTCTAGGAGAACAAACTTGGACAAACGTGGCCAAAATGTGCACTTGTTGAACAAAGTGCTCCCTCGGGGAGTCTTAGTCATGCACTGACCTTTCCTCTCCTCCCCTGTAATGGTTGTTGCAAATTACCAAGTGTGCGCCGGGGACAGGTGCTGGGGACGGGGGTGTATCTCTCCGTCACTCCCTGGGTTACGGGAGCGGGGAACGCGACTCTCTTTACAGGAGTCATTAATTATTGTTATCTGCCTTACAGAGAGAACATTCGCTGCACAGGGAAGTTGAGAATTTGATGGGGGAATGCAAGGTTTTATTAGAGTTACTGGCAAAATTATAGGCCATTTGAACCGGTACTCTGAAGCCCACCACCATGTTGTAATGCAGCTCTCGGATGAGCCTCTAAACGGAAATAGCATTTGGCAGGGAATGACAGACACTTGGGGAGTGATGCTATGATGACTTGGGGAGATTCTCACTTAGGTTGCTGGCTTTAGGTAGGCAATGGATTCTCTGCCACTCAGTCATCCTCCTATTAAATGGATGCCTACTAGGACTTGATGGGACAGTTTCACTGTAAGGACCTTCCTCAAGCTGTTTCTAAAGCCCTGCCATCTCCTAATTTCTCTTTCACCTTCCTGCCTTGCTTTTTCAGCCCCCTCACACAGCAGGCTGCTCTTTCCCCTGCCTGCTGTCACTCCTTCCGCATGCTGTGTGCTTCTAACACCGTCAACCCCCAGCTGGTCATAGCTTGGGGTTCAAACAGCATTTGATGAGTTATTTCTCCAGCTGTGACCCCCTGCCACCCACAGTTCCTCGATGCTGAGGCAGAAGCACGTCCAAGTGCAACAGGACTTGGAATGTTCATGACAAAGCAATGAAGTTTAAATTCACAAATGATATTCGCAGAGCTGTGCTGCCTTTTCTGCTCAGCAGGCGGAACTAGCGCCTTGCTATAGTACTTGAGGTGCAGCTTTACCTTTCCTCTGTGGCACCAGCTAATAGAGAAGTAAAGTAGTGAGGCTTCTGCCCAAAACAGCCTCTTTGTAGTGGAACTAAATATAAAGAGTTCTAACTTGAATGCCTTCAGTGAGCAAACAGGCATTAAAAAAGGTAAAATCACAGCCTCAGATAAAAATATAAACTAAGCAGCCAATACAGCCCAGTAATGTAATAAGAGCTCCAAACAACCTTAATCAATTTCCCGTTGGTTTTCCGCTCTATATTTTTCTACCCTATATAGTCCCCTCCTTCCTCTCTCCTCTCACAGGGGCCCCTGTCCATTACACAGGACCTCAACCTTCCCTCCATCATCCTTCCTTTCCCCCTCTTCTATCACACCCTCCATTACTCTGGGAACCACTGATTCCCTCCTTCCTCTTCAGATCATCATTCCAGACCATCATTCCACCATTTGTGGCCCCCCCATTCAGCTGCTCAGTGCTTTCTCTACAATGACCCTTCCCTTCTTCTGAAATAAAACCTTCCTTTCCTTGCAACTGCAATGAACTATGCTTTGCTCCTTACCACTGGTATTCCATTTCCGTCTCTTTCTCTCTTCTGCAGAAGCTCATCGAGGGCTAACCCAGTCAGGGGTCCCACAATTCCTTGGAACGGATGTAGGGACGGCACTTCATGGATGGTCCTGATGAGCCCAGCAGACGGAGGAGCTTGGTGATGCACTGGCTAAAGCCATGTTACTCACCACTCCTATTTCGCTCCACAGATTAGAATAAGTCTCTCTCAACCACCCCCACTGACTCAATCCATCTTTTGCTCATTCTTTGGCTGTTTGCATACGTAGTGCAATTGCTGGAGAGAGAGAGAGAGAGAGCATCATTTACTCTTCCCTCAGTAAGAGTAAAATGCCTGATAAATCAAATACAGGCAAATTAATTATGCTTAATAATCCGGCTGGTAAAACACACAAGAGAGCAGCAAACCAGCACGCTGCTTATGTCGTCTCAGGGCGACTCGAGTTCCCTAGATATTTGTGAAAATGCTGAACTGATGTGCCAGACAGGTTCCTGGCAGAAGGACCAGAAGCTCTGCAACCAGCTGAGTCACTGCTACAGGATAATAATGAATAAAGTCACTTTTCTGAGCACAGGTATAATTTGTGTAATTACTGAGCAACACCCGAAAACCTGCATACATTAACCAACATTTCACCGGGATCCGGCCCCACGTCCTACTTAAGTAACAAAATGAGCTGCTAGCAATGTCAGCAGTCTACACCCATGGGGTGGCACAGTGGCACGGTGTGTAGTGCTGCCACCTCACAGTACCTGGGCTATTTGGGCCTGGATCTGTATCCAGCTGGATGTGAGGAGTCTGAATGTTCTCTCTGTCTCTATGTGGGTTTCCTCCCCCAGTCTAAAGATATGTTTCAGGTTGATCAGTTGCTCTAAACTGCCCATCTAGGCCTTCCCGGTTGGGGGCTGGAGATAAAGCGCACAATCCCATCCAGCAAAACACAATTAATTCAAAACCAAAAAAGAAAGACAAACCAACCAGATCTCCTATGGGACTAGAGAAGGCTGGACATTGACCAGAGTTCTTCTTTATGGAGTTTCAGTTGAGTTATTTAGAAGTTTTTTTAAAAAAAAAACTGGAACTAAAATCACAGGGGTTTTGTCTACTTTTTAAACTATTTTAGGACCTCGTCTTTGTTTTTCCACCATTTCCTATTTAATAATCTTAACAAAATCATCTCAAAACCTGAAAGAAAGGAAAAACTGTCCGGATCTACCTAGGACTTGGGAAATTGGTCTTGAGGGAGGCCTGAGTTCTCCAAGGACCGTACTGTTGTAGTGTTAGTTACACTCAACTTGAATGTATAACAATACAATAATCAACTTCTGTGCCCAACATATATAAATGTGTGAACTTTTAATGCATTTTGCAGCACTGCTGGGAAAAGCAAAAAAGTGACTCCCACAACACCCTGTGAATGGTCTGAATATTTTAACCTTAAGGCTCCATCAGTCCAGTTGGGGGGGGGGGGTGACAGAATGAGCAGGGAGAGAAAATGAGTCAGTAAAAATTGCACAGCAGAGCACCTGTCACCTTTACGGCGATGCCCATTTCCTATGATGCCCTAGCTGACTGCAGTGGAAGGTCTGCTTGGGAGAAGAACAACCAAGAGGGAGCGTGTCACTCCTGTCACCCCTTCCTGAGAAATGCTAACTCGTGCAGAAGGAAAGTACAGAAAGTGCTGTCCCTCAAAGCCCGGCACATTTGCTAGGAGTGCCAGCGGAGGGCCACTGCGTCCGCGGTTAGGAGGCACACGGGCTGCACAGCGGCGGCGGCTGGGGAGCCGCGGAGCCACGTTTAATTGCAGATCTGCACCACCAGCAGAATGGGAGGGGGGGACAAGCACTTGCTCTGCCAGGTTCAGGAAAATTTAAATATACCCGCTTCAGCAAATCCGAGAGCTGTCACACTGAAAAACAGCGGCCGTCTCTGGAGTTCAGCTGGAACTTCACAGCAAGATCCTTTGGATCAAGACCCCCGAGCTGAGAACGTGCGCAAACGGCATCATTTCAAAATGACTGAAATCACTGCCCTGAATATACACTTACTCTGAATAGTATCTGTCTCTCACACACACAGTTATTTACCATACATGCGTACAGTTGCTTTTTTTACATTCCTAGAATGTATGCATTAAAAACGAATGTTTTCAGTCATAAAACAGCTCAAATTCCTCACCAGCGTGTTAATATTCTGCCATCTTCCCTTTCATTAGAGCTACTAATTTTCTCTGCCTGCGAAATACAGGAAAGAAAAAGAAGTGTAGTTAATAGCATATAATGATGGTCTGGTTATATAATAATATTAATTCCTTTACTTTATGGCTTTTCAATATTCAGCATTGCCCTGCAGAGCAGTGAAAGCGCTCAAGAGAAACGCAAACATATTTCCCCGTCCCCTGAGCTGAGCGTTAAACACGGCGCAAAGACAATGCATTACAGCTAATTGACTTTTTGTGCAGGTCTCTATGGCAACGTAGGAATAAGTTTCCTGCCCCTTCATGCCTGTCTCTCGCCGGGCACCGACTCACGATCGTGGTCAACTCTGAGGTAGTGAAGGGGGTGGTTTCCCCGCACTGTCAACACAGACTCTTCCCCACCACCGACTATCAGCAGGTCACACTCTCACTGGCCGGTCAACACTACAGAAAGACACGGTTTCACCAAAAGAAAATTATGGGAAACTTACTATATACACATGCAGTGTATGTCAGATGTAAACAAACTTAAACTCAACAAAAATAAAACTTCTTTGACAGAATTTAATTATTGTATTTGCATTTTTTAAATGTATTTTTTTAGAGACAAAAGGACACATTTATCAAGACCCTTTGCTTTCAGCTGGATTTTATATGTGGATCAAAAGAGATAAATGTATCTTGCATTAAAATATTTTTATTTGGCAAAGCTTGTTAAGATCAACAGGTTGCAGAAGCCTGTTTTCAGAGATGGAGTTAAGTGAGGAAGACTGAGAAACATGGGAGGGGCTGCAGGTTTTGATTGAAGAAAAAGTGAGAGGTGAGCTGTAAACCAAAACTTCCCAACATTTACAATTATCCAAGGTTCTCCCAGCAAAGTAAGGTAAAAAACCTGCCATATCAGAAATATATTAAATGTTTAGGGACATTTCCCCTTGTTGTCCAGGAAAGGTAGAAATTTTCTGTAGGTTTTTGTAGGCTGTCACTGTTACTCTGCCATAACCAGCTGGGCGGATGTGGATGTGTGTGAAAAATACCAGAAAAACTGCAATACTTCAGCACATGCCATTGTACCCTGGTCTATTTCAAAATAAAGTGTGAAGGTGAACCATGAATTTGCATTAGAAACCCTAGAAGAGGATGTTGAACTGACCTGTGTTTAGTCTAGTAAAAAATACTGTTGGTTCAGCCAGTTCAGCCCCAAAGATAAAATTTAATCTGCTTAATTTGTGTTAATACACGTTCAACAACCTTGGCTGATGTCTGAATTTAAAATTTAAGGAACACTGCAGTTGACCACAGTGTGTGTGCATGCACACACTGTATTGGATGACCACGCTCTCATTCTCTGTGGAACTGCTCCGATTTAGGAGACACCCGGACACAACAGGGTCGACGTTCAGTAATCCAAACAGTTTGCGGCACACAGCCAGGGAGGGTTCCTGTATAAAACCATTCAGGGGGACTACAATATAACTATAATTGACTATATTTTGAAAAAAAAACTGCATGTTACACCCCCTTCATTTACATCCTAATGCAGCAGGTAAGGTATAAAGACAAGTATCTGCTCCTCTTTATCATAGAGAACCAGAGGGGGGGAGGAAACGTGGTAATCCAAAGAGTGAAAAGTTGACTTTTTTCCATTCTGCTCCCAGTTTTTTGGTTTCACAATGACCTTATCTAGGAGGGGTTTAAAACAGCATTATCTACAGAGGATGGAAGTGCTGATAGCTTCACATTGTCCCTGTGACAGTCGCTGCTTTAAAATAAGCTCTATGATCACAGTAATAAAGCCTGAAATTGGAAATCTAAAGAGATTATGAATAGGGGGTACATGCTGTTTCCTCTTCTTTATGCTTTGACTCTCTCATTTGCATGTCTTACACTAGCATTTACATAGTAAGATGTTTAATTCAACCAAAACCTCTTCTGTAACAAAATATTTATATTTCTACAATATGGTTACATTAACTGGATGTCTGCTGAATGCATGATAAGATATTAACAGCCTAAAAAATTTCAGTTTTCAAGGATAAAATTCTTTGGCATCTACATTAACAGCATCACTCCTCTTTTGACCACTAAGGCAAAACCAATAAATAATACAAAATTGAAATAAGAATGGATGAAGTGGATTTAGCAACATGGATTCATTTCTGGGTGAAGTGTTGACAAAATATGGCAGGATAGAACATAAGGTCATGTGAGAATAACCTTGGGAAAATATGAAAATAAGTCGGAACAAAGTCAGGTTCAAAAAGACAAGTGACTAAGGACCTCGGCTAACCTTCAGCCTTTGAAGAAGTGCATAGATTCCTCAACAAATAAAAATTTTATTAGAATCCAGAGGATTAGATTATGATAGGATAGACAAAAATATTCTGCAACAATCACATCTGGAAAACCCACTCTTTTGGTGTGCTGCTTGACCTGAAACGGATCGGACCGGAATAACGAACCAAACAAGGAGATGAAAATCCCTCGTTCGGCTGAGGGAAGAAAGCGCTACAGAAAAGTGCGGGTGACAGAAAGCTTAGTGACCAACTTTTTACAGCAGCACAGTTATTATTGTTATTATTAATAGTTTCTTTTTGGTCACAACAGTATATACGGGCAGAGATAGCGCACTGAGACATAGCACCTCCATCTACATACAGCGATAAGAGACAAATGATGAGGATCACAGGATCATTATTATCATTATTATTATTATCATTATCGTCATTATCATCATTTATCAGCCTAGGAATAGGCTATGCACTTCTGCAACCCTGACAAGGACAAGCAGTTAGAGTGAGTGAGTGTTACTATGATTTATAGCAATTTACCTGAAACCCTTACATAAAGTTACTTACAACATTAGACAGTCAACTTCACAATGATTTATGAATTTATGTAGCAGGGTGTTCTTACCACATTAGTTGAGGGTCAGTACATTGACCAAGAGTACTGCAGCAGGAGACCTCCAGACTGCAAGTCCTTGACTGTAACCCTCACCATGACACGTGAAGACAGGTGTTCAGCTAACATTCAGTGCCCTTTGTCACACACAGAAACAAGCAGCTGTGAAGTAGCACAGACCAGCTGGAATATGCTGAAAACAACAAATTCAGAAAAGGTTCGGTTTGGTGTCAGGCACCACCAGCACAATTGTCTGCAATGGTGCGTCCTGGGATGGCATTTCCGGGAAAGCGGGGGTGTCAGTACATGACGCAGTCATATTTCATCCAGGTCCGGCGGTATATACACACTCCACTCCACACTCAATTCCGCGCTGTCTTTATGGCACTTGTGGTGAATAATTGCCACCGTTAATCACGGGAATGTGATATATGAACAAAGGGACTCTCCGTAGGACAGTGCGCCATCTTGCCAACACCCTTCATCTCGAGGCGTGCGCACCGCACTTCGATAGGCACGATAATTAGCGCCAATTCCTCGCCATAAATGAATGATTAAGAGGATGATCGCACAATGGCATAAGCTTTGCTCCCCCCCCACCCCTTTGGAGAGGTTCCTAAGTCGTTCATCATATGCCGCCGCATTATACAATAAATGTGATTAGTAAACACAAATAGGCGCTGCACGAATTCCTTTGCCCATTTGTCATCAGCCAAAGAGGTAAAGCGACTAATGAAGTCGAATCTAATTACTCTAATTAAGACTGGTAATTGATCCTGAACCGTAACGGCGCCTCGCAAGCATGATGCAGCCTGGATACCACACGTACCTTTATAAGCAAAGTACACTGCTCAGCGCTTTCTCAAACATAAAACATTCCATTTTTATTATCTTATGAAGAGCTGAGAGTGTAACAGAATGAAATAGTAAACAGCATTGTTGCACATTTAATAGAAAAAAATCAATATGTTCAAATGATTAATTACAAATATACAGGATAAGTTGACAGATATCCTGCGTTTACCCACTTGGGATGAAGCATAGATCTGGTAAACAGATCTAGAAAGAGTAAACAGTATTGTTACACATTTAATAGAAAAAAATCAATATGTTTAAATGTATACATTTCAAAACATTTGAAGTGTTGGAAAACTGTACAAAAATCTTCTGCTAATATGCTTCCTGGTGGATTTTTTCCCCCATTTAGTAAACACGGGGAGTTTTACGGCATGTATGAGATTTAATGTAGTTTAAGGATGTTGCCTTTAATCCTGTGTGCCCATTTTAAATACTACATCTAATAAATAGAAAGACAAAACGATTTATAAACATATTCAGTCCATTATCACTGATCAGGTTTCTCGACACAGGACATCTGAGCTTGACAAATATGTATGTTGAATGAAGATGTATGGCGGCATGGTGGTGCAGCGGGCAGCACTGGTGCCTCACAGGCAGTTTAGTGTCCGGGGGAGTGCGAGTGCAGCTCACATGTTCTCCTCCTGGCTGTTTCAGGTGAACAAGTGACTCTAACCTGCCTGTAGTGTCTGCAGGCATGAGGGATTGAGTGTGTGTTTGAGATAATCCTGTGTTTGGTGTCCTTCCCACAGTACAGCCTGGTTTACGGCCTATGCATTAGGCTCAGGACCCCTGTCGCCAAGTACTCACTGACAATGAAAGAATGAATGAATGAATGATCTTGTAGCGAAACACAACCATATTTATTACTTGTAATCAAATCACAATGAGTAAAAAGTTAATGTCCCCTCAAAAAAAAATAAAATCAGAGGTTCATTGATCACATCAAACATTACAGATCAATAAGCATTTAAACTTTGTTGCCCTCCAACCTACCGTCCCAGAAGAACCTCCTTTGGGGGTGATCTGGCACAGATAATAGATGAGGAACATGGATGGGCGGTTATAGGGAGGAAGATGCCCTCAGCATCCTTCACGCTCTCTCCTGCCTGGGTGACTGACAGCTCTGCCTGCAGAAGGCAATTTGAGCGGCGGTCCAAAGCGGAGGGGTCTGATTACAGACATACTGCTGCGAAGCACAGTAAATCACCTGGGGGGGTCACTGCTCACGGAGCCATAGCTACCAGCCTGCTCTGTGGCTCCACATAGCCGGGCCTGGAATTTTCTCTCTTGTCGCTTCTTGTTATTCAAAAGTTCAGTTCCACGAGGAGTAGGGGACTCTGGGTAATTGGATCAATCTGTCAGATTGGATTCGTCCCCCCCACTGCCTAGCTAACTTTTTAACATTTTCCGTGGGCCTCTGGGACTTAGGAATGTAAGACACACACATATACACACACACACACTTTTACAATTGTACACTCAACTGTGTTTGAGCAAGATGAGTATTTTCTAGAGGAATAGCTTTCAAACGATGCTTTTATTATATGGAACAATAATTTTCAGAAACTGAGGATGGTGCATAAATGATTCTTAAGCTTGATTATGTATAAATCTCAAAAGATTTTCTTTTCTTAACATACGCATCTTAAGCATATCATGCATTTTTTCAAATTAATAATCATTCTCTGTGAAGCAAACAAGTGTTCATTGCTATTCAAAAGGAAGGCAACCAGGAATTCACCGTTTTCATTGACACAGTGAAAGAAAAAAGGGCAACACGCAGTAAACAAGCTTGTGTACAACAGAGGTCTGTCTGTAGTTTGTTTTAATTATGTGTACAAACAGGCTGAACAGCACAAAGAAAACCGGCTGCTGCTAAAAAGCCATTTCAGCTTTTAAGTGCAAACTGCTTTGGGCGAGAATTAAAGAACCGAGAGAGGACTGTGAGGGTAAAGGAGGCTCATTTATAATTCAAGTGATTAGTTCTACACCTTGGATAAAAATTTGCTGAAGAGTTAACAGTGTTTCTTTAATAAGGTCTTTAAGTATACAGGAAATCAGAATAAATGACAATAGTCTTAGATTATTTGCTCAACTACAATTTGAAAAGGCATTATAAACCATCAAACTTCAAATTTTTAAAAAATACATAATAAAATATGCTTAATTCTTAGCAGATAATAACCAGGAATTATGCCAGAATTAATTGCAGAACTTCTATTGATATGAGTCGCCTTGCATCATATTCTACAGCCTTTGTTCTCCATTATAAAATATTGCAAATGCTGAAACATGTTTCAGTTGGTTCTTTAGCTCTGGAGTGAAGCTGCTGATGATGGAGGCATTCGAAGTCATGGAAGGTGCTGCTGAAGGCACCATTTTGCATGTTCCCAATCTGTCAGAAGCAAAATGCAGGAACAAGCAGGCAGCATCGCAATGGCAGCTCGCACGACACTCCGAGATGGACGTCACGCGAGAAATGGCCCTCTGTATTCATCACACGGGCGGCTGCCGCTTATCCGGGTACCGTTTATAGAGCCGTGGGGCTGTCAGGTTGGCACTGTGGAGATGACGGATAATCCGACGTGAAGGGAGTATTCGCATAAAGTGTCACTTAGCAGATTCCATCTGTCTGAGTGCAGGAACGCGATCCATATCTCCACAGCAGTCTGCGTACGGCAAAGTGCAATGGGACCGTGCCAATGTGACACAACGCCGCTGTAACAGCAGATCTCCTGCTACCTCCAGCATAGTCGCCAGTGCAGCTTGTTTCAAAAGCCCAGGGGTTGTTCCCACAGGGCCTTACCTGCAGCCGCTATGCGCTGCTGTGAGATGCCGCAGTCTTTGACAGACGCGAGACTGATGCCCAACTAGGTGGTTTTGCTCACGGTCCCTTGCAGGGAAGTAGTCTTTTCTCATCACCAAAAAGAGAGGAAAAAAGCAAAACTTTCAAAAATGAACACTACACATAAGAGCAACTACTGTCTGCACTTTCAGAAATGCAGAATTTGTTATTTTTCCAGCACATCCACTATGTCTCAGACAAACAACTGCCCAGCTGCCATCATTCTTTCACACATTCGATGCTTTGCCAGTGGCTTCTTTATAGTCTCCTGACAATTCTCACTTTTTTTCCCCCATCTAAGGTCCTGGAGGTCGCCATGGGCAACCCAGCATCCCCTCCCACCCCACAATATTTACCCTCTCAAATGAGGCTTGTTCAGGTGTTTTTCCCTCTCACAGATGCCTCCTGTCACTCACAGAGGCGACTTGACTCCATGTGTGACAGAAAAAAGGAGTAAAAGTGGATATTCAGCACTGTGGGAGGGTTCGGCATCACATGAGTAATAACACATTTTGTTTGTCTGGATGCTGTCGAGAAAAGCGCCTCCTTTGTTCACCGCTGGCGATTGTGTACACTGCTGCATTAGGCGCTCTAAGGTGACAAAGCCTTCTTCTCATTATATGAGATGACTTTTGTTAATCAGGACTTTGAGCTAAAAGGCCTCTAAGGATCAGCTATGAGAGACGAATGACTGGTTGTTCAGGAGGCAAGAACCGCATCACTAGAATGGTGTAATGGCTGCTTTAGGTTTTTTAGTACCCAATTATTCTGCACTAATATTAAGAATACTAAATAAAGCTAGTCCCCTGCCTCATAGGACCTTAACAACCCCAGTCCTTAGGGACTTATTTGTAAAATGGAAGGCTTTATTTCAGGTCTGGCGTAGCACATATGCTGCATGCAGAACACACCTTTGACAGACCAATTGAGTTCACCGAACCCTGCATTTGTGGACTCGAATTTTATAAGTCAACTTGGTTTACTTTCTTCAAGTTGGTGAATGAACAGCTAATGCAGGGCAGTCTTGGTCTGTCCCAAACAGCCACTTTCTGCAAAAGGATCTGTACAGAATTAAGCATCTAGGACCCGAACCAAGTCTCATGCAAGGGACCACGTCACACGTTAAGAATGTCTGCATTGGCTGCTCGTAAGATGCCAAGTTGGCTTCAACATTCTCATGCTCACCTATAAAGCTTTCACCTCATCTACATTCTGTGGGAAATAGGACTGTCACCTCTTATTCCCCCAAACAGTGTAATTCTAACCCAAGACTATGAGCAGAATTGCCTTGAAACAGCACTTTTGTCAACTCTTCTCCTCCTTTCTCATTCTTCATTCGTCTTGCTACTATTTTCTCATTGTATTATTCAGTTGTCTTTTGGGGATGCGTTATTGTATTTTTTATTATGTTGATTATTATACATTTATTTCTGCTGTTTTTATTGCATGTTATATATATTTATTGCTTTTTTCTGTAATGTGCTTTTCCCAATCAACTGTCCATTTAAATCAGTTTCTTTCACTTGTCCTTCAACAGGCTCCGGTGGGAAGCAGGCTCAAAAGGCAGGCCTGTTTCTTTCTCCAGGAACAGTCTCCAGCTCCTCTTGGGGTGTCCTTATGTTTACCGAGGACAGCCGAGAAATGCAATCACTTCAACATGGCCCGGGCTTGCCCTAGGGCCTTCTCTCAGTGGGACATGGCTGGTAGCCAACCAGTAGGCATTCTTACAACATGCCTGAATCACCTCGACTGACTCTTGACAATCCAGAGGAACGGCAACTCTACACCTAAGCACTTCACTATAATGAGCTGAGCAATCATATGGAGAAACCTTATTCCAGCTGCAGTTTTGCCCTTAACCAAAGTTCAAAACCAAAGGTGAGGATGGGGAGGAAGACTGAACAGTAAACCGATCAGCTCCTACTTTGCCACCAGAAGCTACTTGTGCTGATGCTGCTCCAATCAGCCTTTCAACACCCTGTTTCCAACTCTTTATGGGGGGACCATGACCTCAAAGTCAGCAGCTACCCACCTGTGTGCCCACCAAACGTCACAGTCAGATGAAGCAAAAGGGACAACTTCTAAGCTTCTAAGGCTCTGCTGTTAGCCAGTCTTCCCTTTACAGGACTCTGAAAGAGGGTTTTCCAGGAAGTCTCAGGTGAGTGATTCACCTGTAGTCACCCTCCTCACACTCCATCCCTCTTTCATAGCTATATGGACCACTGACCTAGTTTGCCAATCTAGAGGTGCCTTCCATGCAACACTGAAAAGGCATTTGATGAACCCATACCCCCACCCTGCCAAGAACTCTCAACATTTTTGGCTAAAATTTTATCCACCCCTGCAGCCTTGCAACTACGGAGGCCTCATACCAAAATAGTAAATTCACAAACAGCGATGGGTTCTAATCCACCACAGACTTTAAACACTGACTTCTAGAAGGGGGTCATGTATACGGTGTTGGGAGTACCTCAGAATGCTTCTAATACTGCTCAACAATCTTCCCAGGAGTGATCAGCACTTACCACACAATTGCTTACCACAGTTTGGATTTACCAGAACAATTCTGAGGCCACCTAACAGTTTTTTCTGCATGGCCGCTCAAAACTTCACCCACACCCTGGTTTTTGCACCAGCATTTGCCTCTGCTGTGGCCTTCTAAGCCTACCAGTACATCTCAGCCTAATCAAAAAGCTTAGGGGAACCCCTCTTTCTTCAGTCTAATAGCTTCTGTCGCCACTGGTGTTCATTAAGGTTGTCACTATGTCAAACATCAAGAGACCACAGCTTTCAGCAGTCATGTCCAAAACTGAGGTCTTGAACGTGGTCCAAATCAGCTCCATATTTGAATCCCCTCTCTAGACAAGGGAGATGTTCAGTGGGAACTGAACTTATTTCACGCTGTGCAGTTCTCCAATTTTACCTAGAAATCCCTCACAGAACATGTGGGACTCCTGGGTCTGTCCAGCAAAACATACATTGAATCCAACTCACCACCAAATAGTACCTCGTTGACCAGTGTGCCCCACTCTTAACCTGAGTGTACAGAACCTATGGCCTCAAGTAGAATGACACAACTGCAAAGTTAATCACTGACTTTTAGTGAATGGGGCTCTAGTACCACACTTATCAGCCTCATCCTGTGTGAACATCGTGTTTCTTACAGTCAGCCTGCGATGGCTCACAAGTCCAGTAACAATTTGCCACTCAAGTTCCCTGCAATTACGACCCTCTAGACAAGCAAAAGTCAGAGTTTTTCTCTCTGCAACTCAATCCTACTCGAAACCCTCTGGTGAACCAAGAGGATCTTCAACTGTATCACCCTAAGCCTGAGGCTTGTGCTTTTAAAGGTGCTACATGAAGTTTATTATTTATTATTCATTCCTGACAGTTATCTCACAGACAACACTCGACGACTTGTGCACTGCAGTTTTGTGGTGTAGGGGTTTGTGGAGTCAGCAAGGGGACCACAAAGCAGGTGAGAACTGGGGAACAGTGGAAAAACAAAGACCAGGCCCTAACTCAACTCCAGCAACCTGGAGAAGAACCCTGACTGATGTCTAGCCTTCTCTACCCCATAGTAGATCTAGGTGGTTTGGCTTCCTATTTTGGTTTTAAATTACTTGTGTTTTACAATATGGGACTGTCAGCACCACACCAAACCCCCAACCTGGAGGAGGTAGATGGGCAACTTAAAGTGACCAATTAACCAGAAACAGAAAGTGAGAGAAAAGTGAAACACCTGAGGGAAACCCACACAGACTCATGGGAAGATAGAAACTTCAAGGGGACTAAAGTGGACTCAAACCCAGCACAGGTGGTGCAAGGCAGGGGTGCTACTTGCTAGGCCACCACATTGGTGTTCAATATTAACAGGCATTGACCTTCTGCTGACAGGTGTAAGGAAAGACTGAACATGGAGAAAAAACTGCTTTTGTATTACTGCCACTAATGTTTCACCCTCTTTAGGCTTGTCGAAGCTGGTGTGGTAAGAAAGAGACTATGAAACCATTGAAGGTCACGCTGGTAACTGGCCAACCTGGAAAAGGTCATAGATACTCCTACAAGGTGACCATAGGATGGAGTGGGGTGGGGGCACACACGACTGCACCAGGAGAATGAAAAGGGATTCAAGTGCTCACGCTTCTGGAGGACCCACAGGAATACAAAGTGTGGTTAAATAAGACTTTGCTTGGTTTGTCACCAAGATAAGATAAGCAAAGACACAACTAGACTCTGACAAAGCCATGGCTGATTAGCAGAAGGAACATGTCAGCTGTTTGCCCTTGGGATTTGCGAAATTGTTTAATGGCTTCCAAAACCTCCAAAAAGGAGAATCAACACTGCAGCGTTTTCAACCATGTGCAATATATGTAATCTAAATAAGAATACATTAAGAAAAATAATTATTATTTTGTGAGATATCTTGAGATGCACCATCACCAGCACTACTCTGAAGCCATGGCCCACCTCTCCTGACCATCTCTGGAGTGTCAGAAAGAGCTTTTTGGTCTTCCTTCTCTGACTGCCTGTGATACCCAGAATACTGTCAGCCCGATGCAATGACTTACCAGCAAAGCTTCTGCAACCTTCTTTGAAAGATACACCTTGTCCTGCAGCCTTCCTTTACATTAATGTCTCTTTATAAACTTTTCTTGACTTACTCCATGGTCCAGTTTTATGTTGTTTTTGCCATACTGCTAACCGTGGCTGAACTGCCTCTTAAAGTCCAGTAAGCTGGCAAACCTAATTCAACTGAATTTAATTCTTCCTGAAAACATTTTGGATCCTGAATTTATCAGATACCGGGTGCCTGTTTCTCTAAATTTTAAGTGGCAAACATAAACAAATAATGCACTCCCAGCGCATCAGAAAACACCTATAGAATTATGAACTCATGACTTCAGCAACATAAACACTGTAAACACCAGACACCTAATCAGAAAACACCTAATGTTGTCATTAAGCTGTGTAGTACGTACAGTACAGCACATTTCAAATGTTAATCACTGTGTTACACACAGGAGGTGAGAAGCTCGCAGCCTCACTTCAATAAGTAACTTGCTCTCCGCCTCTGTTCCACACAATAACCGGTCTTTAAATAAATAGGTTTAATTTAAAAAAAATTAAATATGCAACAAATGTGGTGATGCAACACTAACATATTCAAACAAAGTGAAACAGGCGAAACAGCTGATAACACCATGTAGTGTGTTTTGCTTCCGGTAAATTCCCAACATAATGCAACAGAGTTTATAATAAATACAGTATTATTTTATTACAGTACACTGTACACTACTGCACTGGATTTGTTGATTTTCTAATATTTTTATTTGTAATTCAATTTTATATTATGGGTAAACTTAGGATAAAAATTTGTCATAGCAAAAGTTTCTGTTCAGATACCAATATTTTGGTATCAGTTTTTAAGAGCTGTTATAGTGAAAATTCCAATATAGAGAGTTTGGATACCAAGGAATTTCTATACCACAATTTCTGAATACCGTAAATTCTTCTATTTTAAAAAAATGATCTTACATTATTACCACTAAATTAAATGCTATGTTCAGTTTTCTTTGTTTCAGCTACATGGGGAATGTCAAAAAACCCAAAGAGCCACAGACAAACCGTCTTACAAGGAGAAAGGAGAGACTAGTGTGAAGGGGGCAATATCAAAGTCATGTGAATAAGTCTATTTAGCCCGCATTACCAAAAGCCTTGATTGCATCTTCAATAGTGGAAGTGGGAGAGCAGCCCAGCATTGCCATCTTGAGTCAACCATCCCTTTGAAATCTCTCTGTGCTTCTTCCTCTCCCTGAAATCTCAAATATTAGAAGGGATGGTTGAAAATCTACAACAGACATGCCTTCTTGGCATTTGAAAGAAGCACAGAAGCTGGTAGCTCTCAGCATCTCTTCTACACAGATCTAGTTAGAGATAAAACTGCATGAAAGAAAAGGAAAGATAGAGAGGGAAGGAAGAAGAAACTAGGTCATTTTCTGCCTCACTTCCCAGCTGAAACAAGCCACAGTGAGTGGTTCTGCAGCCCACTAATGGGACATCAGGCTGGACTTACACTCAGACAGCTGTTTCAAAGAATCTGCTGTCACACTTTACTCAAGTTCATTAACCTGAACTACTTCACTTCTGTCTAATAACACCTACATCTGTGAGCTGCGCAAACTACCTGAGATAAAAGCACTTCACATTATTAGCACCTAGGTTAAATCACAGTAATACGCCCCATTGAGTTGAGAGAATTTGACTTTGCAAAGTACTATTTTAAACCCACTATGTCGACTTACAGGCATTTCCTAGTAAATGCAAAAAAAATAAAGGGAAAAAAGAACTGAATTTGAATTCTACAGACATTTACATCTACAGTTGTTCACTTAAATGCTTTGCTCCAACATAACTTGCAATGATTAACCAGTATTTAGCTTTAGTATCTTTGTGCTTGATGCACTGAACAACACAGCCATTCACACAGATGGCAGACCAATGTAACACACAGATGCACACCTCTCAGCTTCATCATTCCAGCAAAGATGAGACCTTTGTTGCTGATGGTGGTTGAGTTGCCAGTGATGCTGTTACGATGCGATGGTGTCCGACCAGCCCAACCCAGGTTTTCAACTTACTTTGTCAGTGTATTCCATTCCTCTTGCTTTTTTCTTTGTGATCCAGATCCTTCTGGCTTTGACTGATGCTGCTCTTGTCTTCGCTGCTCATTTCCATACTTGTTGGTCCCTTGCGAGTGTTTCTCAGTAAGCTTGGTCAATTCCAAGGCATTTGAACAAGGACTTTGGCGTATCCTTATAACGTCATATCTGTTCTTGTTCAGGGGAGGTTCTCGCAGCAGTATCGCTGTAGAAGAAGCACTTTGACAGGAGTTCATCAGTGTGACCACTCCAACAAAGCCAAATCTACTTCAACCACGCCAGAACTTCAGTGTCCAGGATCTGTTCTTGCCATCTGACCTTGAAAACCCTCCTGCGGCTCAGGTGGAAGTGATTGAGTTGCTACCTAGGCAGATAAACACTTCTGTACTTGACAAGGAAGGCCCTAGACAATACCTTACTTATAGACCAGGCAGCAAACTGGAAAACACACACACGGGCATACAGACACATGCGCTGTCTTTAAAAGGAAGACTGTCAGATCTGCTAGTCAAATACTTAATGCAGATATCTGTCAGCTATGCAAACCAACAGGTATTTGAGGTTCAAATGCTCAGGGGGTGTCTGGAAACCCCTTTAAGGGTGCAACTGTTTTGAGGGTAACTCCCCAGAACCACGTGTGCCTGTGTATAAGAGCCAACAGTGTAAGCGTGTGACTGGCCTCAGGCTGCGTAGCTCCTTTGAAGGACTGCAGGCCCATCATGTCTTCGGTGCTAAGGAGCCACATCAGGAATTGAACATTGTGCTGCAGAGGATGGGAATCCAGTGTTGAAATCATAAAACTTCATAAAAGCAGCATAGGAAATGGGATTGCCTACATTTATAACTACCTGTAAGTTTCAAAGATCTATAATTATGTGTTCGAGAGTCTAATAGTAGTTCATTCACTATGCATTTCTTACTCTTTAAAGATCTCATGAAATTGGATCACCCTCATTTTCAGTGAATTGCCATCAATATAGTTCTTGTTGCAGGAAATGACATTTTATTCAAAAAGAAATTAATGGCATTTAATCAAGAGGCCACCTCTTTACCAAAAATACACTCTTCACTGAATAATTCCTGGGCTCTTTACTGCAAAGAGAGCACAGAATCTGAGATTTCTATGACTGCACTGAAAGACCAATGGGAACCTTTGAGGAGGAAGAAGATAAAGTTGTAATTTTTTTCTTTTCAAAGCTAATTTCTGGCTAGTGGTTTCAGGTGGGTGTGTGAGGTTTTGTGATAATTGTTTGTTCACCTGGTGATGAAAATAAGAAAATACATTGCTTACAGGTCATCTGAAATGCTGTACAGGTATCCCTGCTTAGGAATGTAATACAGTCCTGGAAATAAGCTTGTAAGGTGAAATGTCACAAGTCAGAGTCATATATACCAATATGGCACAAACTTGCATACTTGGCTCTTGTTACTCAGAAAGCATGAAAAGCCTTTATTTGGTCATAACTTGTTATTAAATAATTTCACTGTTGAGGGATGCCTATGAATATTATGAATATTATGAATATTATGAATAAAAATTCAAACACAAACTGTAATGCATATGGCTCATCAAGAATGTATTCAGGAATCAACTATCAATTAAGACAGCACTCCTATAGTAATATACAATATAGTTTATGACGATATTAAAACAAGTATTTCATGGGCAAATATAGACTTCTCAAATGTACATGACTGGGTAAATACAAACAGATTTTACCCTTAATTGTAAAAACCTAATGCAACTTCTCCTTTAAAAATAAGACTGGCATAATAATATGGTTAATGTTTGAAGTCTTGATTCTCTTGGGCGATGTCACCAAAGCCCATCCTGCCCCAGTCTTTCAGCTAGTCAGATTTGGCCAGAATTCACACACAGTGGGAGTGGGGGGTGTTATGTGTTTGAAATGTGCATCAGCCTGCTCCTTTAATCTATGCCTGCCTATTGGGGAAAGGGGGGAGAGATTATATAATTCCCAATTTAAGGCTCACCCATTTTTCATACAAATATTATGTAACAGAAATGCTTTGCATGTTCTAGAAGGATGCATCAAGAACCTTTAAATAAATAAACAAATTAAGGGAGTCTGATAAATATTCAGCAAAACAGATTTTGGGAGGGGCTCAGTCTCAGTTTGCAATCTGGTATTCATTCTATTTTAACACGCATTTTAGACATTTAACACTAAATTAAGGAGTTGCTGCCAAAAGCAAATTCCAGCCAAATGTGCTGTTAGACTTCTGAATGTTTGTTGTAAAGTGGGTACATGGAGCACAGTGGAGAGGGTGTGAGCACTGATGACCAGTCCAAAGTTCAGCGTGCAGATCCAGAGCATCACAAATGGACCCCACCGAACAACGGAGCGCAGAGTGAACCGACCCACAGCACAGCAGATACACGCTGCAGACTTGGGGACCACGGGAGGTCATCAGCACAAAACCTGAGGCCCATCCCGTCAGAACAGTCGCCCCTTGGTCAGTCTAACACTGCACGGTTTTGTGTGAGCGCAACATGTACATGGCTCTCCAGGGAGCATTTTCATGATTGCCACCAATGTGCTTGGTGTCACTTGTGACAGAGACGTCTCATTTGGAAGGAAAACATCAAAGTTGCTTAGGATCCTTATCCCAAAACTATTCACACCACTTGCACTGTGTGACTCTAATGTAGTTATTCTGCTCAGGAAGCCTCTGTCAGCTGTAGTACATTTACAGCAATTCCTTGGTTTCCGAACTCTTGATATTTTAATTTCCACTATAACGGCTCTTGAAAATTAATACTTGTATATCAGTATTGGAATGGGAACTTTTGCCATTATGATTTTTTGTCAGAAAATTATTCATTAAAAAGACAAAAACTAAACATATAAAAAAACAAACGAAACAATACCATGCAGTAGCGTACAGTGTAATAAAATAATACCGAATTGTAAATATGTAAAACTATTGTGTTCTGTTAGAAATTTACCAGAGGAGAGACGTGTTGCACGGTGTTATCAGCTGTTTCACCTGTTCCCCTGGTCATCTCTGGGATTGAGGCCTGTGTTTAAACGTGCAGAGACAAGCAGGTCCACGGTGTGTTGTGAATGAAACATCTGCTCACTTTTGTTACTGCAGGTGCATGACATCATCCACTGCCCAATCACAGCCAACATATTTGCATATATATCTTCTGTTAAAGACTGAACACCAACACCTCATTTTAATCTTAACCAGCCTGGTCCCATGAACACATGCACTTTTCCCAGGATCTAATGCTCCTTCTCATAACACCGCCCTCTTAAAGACGTATACATTTTATATAGAATGCCGGTATATAACATGCAGGAGGTGGCTCACACGCTCTCTCTCTCACACACACACACACACACACACACAGTGTGTAATTTACTTTTTTTTTTAAAAAACAAATTTTTACATGCTTGTATGGAATTGTGATGCTGACTTTTTTTAACCTTTTTTTGGCTGGAGCATGCTGTATCAAGCAGATTGTCACTCAAATCAAACAACGCCATTAAAAATTAAATTGCGTTCCACTGAAAACTCTGTAAACTGAGGCCGTGTAAATCAAGGGATGATTGTATATATAATGTTTGAATTTGAGACATGTGTATTTTAACCTGCCACAACCAAATGAATTTCCCTATAGAATTAAAGCAGTTCAGTTTCATTCATTCCTTCCTTCACGTCCATAGTCCAAACCTGTTTTCAGGTACTTTTCTTTGCTTGCCAGGCAACAAAAGTCATTCAGCTTAGATTCTGCTTTTCGTTCAGGCAACATGATTTGATTTCCCCAACTTTCCTTGCCTATGAGTTGCACTACACATCTTAATCCTCCCGATGCCTTTCACCGGCCATCTCCTGTCCTCAGCACAAACCTCAGCACCCCATTTCCCACATGATGAGCAGATTCCGAGATTAAAAAGACAAATTACAGCACTGCAGCATCTAAGCTTTTACCCTTGTGAAACAGCATTTATTCAAACATTTTCTACAGCTGATGGAGGTGGGAGAAAGGTCTTGGAAAGAATCCTTGCTCTGTACAAAGATTGTCATGAGCGGTAGAAAACGAGGACAAACACAGCCGTTTATATTTTGGATTCAGCATTTAAAGTGTGTTCGTTTGTGTAGCATCTGCGTGATGTCAGCGAACAGGCGGAGGGTTACGATGTTTTCTTCATGTCAGCATCTGAGTTTCGACGCGCTGACAGTTCAGTGAAGCCGCACGATCCCTCGTCCTCTCTCATCTACGCCGCCTCTGACGCACCAATGCTTCATATTAAAGCAGCTGATCTGAGGGCTGGTTGCTTAGCAACCACTGTTTTGGGGGGCTATAATTATTGGTTCTGAAGGCCATTATTAGCCACTCTTGTTTGATATCTTTAAGGATCATCCTTTTTCTTTGCAGCTAATAACACGTTCTGCTAAATGAAGGACAAAAAAGTGAGTCTGACGGATCATATACATCCATTATTGGCAACAGGGGTACTAGTTCTCCACAGTGGCATCACTAGAGATTTTCCCACTCAGTCCTGTAGCGTACAGAGAGTCTGATGCTCCAGCCATTATAAATGGATGAGCAAGTCAAACTCTTACAGTTTACCAAAAATATGACCTTCATTATCATTACACAGGGGCCAAATAAAATGGTTCTTTGAAATGAAGTCAACTTGAAGACAGTTTTGTGCCGCAGCCGAAGGCCTTATGGAAATCTACACGTTCACAAATGGTGTCCTCTGCCTGAAGTGACCCCTGACAACAATCAGATTTGTCTCGTTTCAGCCGCCACATCCAGCGCTCGCTTCTCGCAGTGGTCTCGCTCAAACCAGCCCTCCTTGCCAGCACTGCTCACCCCCTCTGTCCTACGGACTCTTAAACCCATTTAGACACAGCTGTGTGCTCTGACTTTGTGAATAATGGCTGTGGTCTCCTGAGGCTAAGCCTGGCGGCTCTCTGAATCTTTGATTCGCTGGGAGAAACGGATTAACTGTAACTCATAATGCGTGGGGTCGCAGCTCTCGCATGTGAGGAGGGGCATATTTGCTGCCTGAGTTCAAAAACAAAACGGAAACAGCAGATTACCCTCGCCTGTTAAGCAAAAAACAAGCAACAATAATAAAAAGTCAAATATTTAAATCCCCTGCAAGTGCAGTCCATTAACCAGCAAGTAAATATGCTTTAGCAATTAATAATTACCCCCATACAGACTGTGGAAAAAAATCACAAATTGTGTAAAAGATGCAGGTAGCTGTGCTTAGCTCTGTGGGTGTGCGCTCATGCGTGTGTGTACTGGGCTTAGGGGGCTACGCTGTTGGCGGCTGGCAGACAAAAAGAAGAGCAAGACGGGGGGTGGGTAACGGCAATTACAAGCAGGCCTCCATTTCCTGAACAAATGTCACTAAATGAGATGTAATCTGCCTATTAAAGGGCGGCTTGGGTCCCACAGGCCGCAGGAGCCCCGTGTTGAGCCAGACAAGACCAACAATTATTGCTTCCCATTTGTGACTCCTCACTGTAATTTGGGACTGAAATATTCCAGCTGGTGGCTGTGGGCTGCCGAACCATCCCCAGGGTAAATGATGCTCACATCCTCGGAGGAAAACCAGCCAGGATATGACCGGAATAGAAGACAAAAAAAAAAGAAAAAGAAAAAAATTTCACTGGAAGTGAGGCCAATTGTTGAAAGCCGGAATGCAGAGCACACTGGAAAAAAGTATTTAAATGAGCCCCTGCCTTGTTTTTTCCCCCCTGCAAAATACCACCACTCTCTGGCATCCTGTTGTGCTGCTGATAAATTGAATGTTACGCTCCCAATTACACAAAGCAAAACAACTTTGGCCATAAAAGCTCAGTTTAAAGAGAACCCTTATGATGAAATTACTGTCAGCTCCAGAGCAATCAGAGAGCAGTTCAGGTCCCCAACCGCAACCAGAAATGACTTTCTAATCTCACTCTTGCAGGGGAATCTATTAAGGCAGGAGTAGCCTTTGCTCCTTGGAGAACTGAGGAGTAGCAGGAGGGAGGAGGGGCAGCGGGCATCTTGGATCAAACAGCCCAGCCATGTCACGAGTCCCAGGGGAGGGATTCGGAACCACGACCGGTGAGGACAGCTTCCAAATTCTGAGGAGGAAACAGAAGAGATGACCTTACGAAGGTCAACCTCCCCTTCTGTGACATGTGGCCTGCATTGCTTGGCGGTCTCCGCTGAGGTGTGACAAAGCAGGCATTTGACATGGCATCAGTGCTGGTCACTTGCTGCCACTTTTGGTGTATGACAACAGGGACTGCTGTAAACCTGCTTGCTTATTTCAGATTCATCCAAAAAAACTTTGATATTTTTCCAGTTTCATTTTTTATACAAACTCAGTTACAAATGTGATCTTTCGTTGTAACATCAGCAATTAACAGGATGTTAACAGGATAGTGTAGAGGGTCTGTTGGAGTGCACTTGTGCATTTTTACAATTATTATTTATTCTGACATGATTTGTCTTCACTTTTGGTATATTGCTTATTATATGGAGTTCATTTGTCTTATTTGTACTCCACTGTATCTCGTGTGCTTTTCCCTTTCATTTTATGACCTACTAGAATGCAGGACACCTCAGCTTACGAGATCACTCCCTATATGGTCTGAGTAGAACCAGATAAGAGGACTTGGGAGGGGGGGGCAGGGGGATTCACAAAAAAGGACCCTGGAGAGATGTGCAGAGTGTTGGTCATCTCTGATGGTCAACATCTGGTAAGGACTATAATAAACCACTTTTAAGCATACTTGAGCCTCGTCATTGAAACCCCCAAAGAACCTTGAAAGATTCCAACACATTGTTAGTGTAAACATTTAACTATGTCACCATATTTAAAAAAAAAAAACCCAAACTGCCCTGAATTTTGCCCTTAAGAGGACCAGCTTCACTACTTAAAGTGTCCCGGTATGTTATTCATTATCAAAATGTTGAGGTGTCTCTTCATAGGAGTTCTGTTGGACTCAAGCAGATCAACATTTAGCTTTTGGAACCTTTTATATGATGAAAGAACTTTGTAACAAAGGGGCTGACAAGGTGAGGGGGTCTGTGGACAATGGCTTGGAATTCCATTTTACTCACCTATCTTAAATGACAGCAAAAGAAAGACGGCCGTATCTGAAGATGTTGAAAGCTGTGTATAGAACTTGTTCCAACTGTGTCTGCAGTCAGACAGTTGTATTGAAATTCCACACGGTTATTGAAAAGGTGGTATCTCAGAACTCTATGAAAGAGTGTCATTGCTTTCTTGTTGACCCCGAAGTTCCTTAGCTGTCATATGAAGAGGAATCTCTGCCAGGCTTTTTTCACAATAAGGCCAGTTTTGACTTCTCACTTCAGAGAGTGACGGATGGTTGTGCCAGGTAACGTGAAGGGCTGGAGTCACCAACACTGTTTTCTTTTTTTCTTTTTTATAAAAAACACTACTCATCCAGCACATGGGACTCACTGTGGTTTGCTGACCGACCATTTCTAGGAATCATACTTAACCAGCAGTGTGTCATCTACAAATGATAAAAGAGAAACACCATCTTCCATACGAAGTAAGCAGAAAAACAGCAGAAGTACACAGCGTTAGCACATGCTTCATTTTCATTATTTGCTCCATGAAGATGTATAAAATCCAAGACGGCAGCCTGGCCAGTAACTACACCCTGCAGTTTATCCAGCAACTGCACAAGCACAATAGTGCTGTGTTAAGTACTGAACTGTAACAGATAAACGGGACCCCTGCGTATGTGGCAGGGCCCTGATGATAAAAGATTGAAAAGAGACTTAGAGCATCACTGTCAGTTGACTCATGGACACAAATCAGTGACTAAAACGAACTGATTTCAATCCCACCAGACTGTAGAAGATATTACAGCCTAACTAATATTCCTTTTCTCAGATACTGGTATACATTTAAAGCTGGTGAACAAATCACACTGCTCAAGAGAGCAGTTATAAATAGTGGTGAAAACCAAAGTGAGCTGTTATGGACACAGGTTTAGGATGTGCCACCTTCCTAAGCTCACAATCCTGGATCATACAGCATGGGGTCAAGAGTCCAAGCTGGTAGAGACAGACTGGGCTGGCTGGCTAACAACAAAATTCATTAGGGCTGTCAGACATCTTGGAGTCATAAATCCAGATATTTGACCTTATAGTCAGTGGTCAAGTGTAGAACCAGCCCCACCCTCCGACTGCCCGTGGGCAGAAGGATTACTTTATGACAAGGCATTCCTTACAGCACATTCAAAGTAAAATTTGGGAATTTTATCCTGTCATCAATCTCCATTTATATATTGCAATATTTAACACAAGCAGTTCAGGTGAGACAGCGGGAGGTAGGACAGTAGAGGAAGGATAGTGCCATCATGTTCATACTAGGAGGCCACAGGTTCAAGTCTCACCTCCTGCTCTAGTACCCTTGAACAGCAGTACTTTCCTTAAATTGCTCCAGTAAAAATTACCCTGCTTTAAAAATTGATAAATAATATTAAGTAACTAAACACTGTCAGTCACTTTGGGGGGGGGGGGGGGGTTAAATGTAAAGTTAAATTTGTATATGCAGATAACTTTCTCAATAGGGGAATATGTGGGCCTTCAGTGTTCNGGGGGGGGGGGGAGTGTTAAATGTAAAGTTAAATTTGTATATGCAGATAACTTTCTCAATAGGGGAATATGTGGGCCTTCAGTGTTCTTACCTCTAGGTCCATAACACTTAATACATAATATTAAGTTAATTAGCTGTTCACTATGGAATCTAATAAAAGCTAAATACATAATAGATTTAGTGCAACAAGGCTGTTTTCCACAAGTCTGTCTACTATCTAGTGCCTTTTGTCTCCATAGCAACAACTGGTGCAGAAGGTGAAAGTTGCGCGCAGTAATGACATCACTGGAAAGACCAAATTTTTGTGGATCACGACAACAGCTCAGTTGTCAAACACGTGGGGCTTCTATGCAAACTCTACTGGTTATCCCAAATCTGTCAGGATAGCATTTACCAAATCTTCAGCAATGTTCTGCCTCTGGTCCAGGAGAAGCTGCTCTGCTGCTTTACCAACACCTTGAGCATTATTTACAAACACAACTCAACTGATACAAAAAAAAAAAATGAAATTCAAAAATCAATCAGTCTTTAAAGGGGCACATTTTCATTTCTCAGCCCATTCTGGCAGCAAATGAAAAATGACAACCTTGAGATGGTTTCTATTCCACCAGTGACCTATGGAGATCAGGGCTGAAAATGCAATGACCCACAGTCTTCGTAGGCCTCAGTTGTTCTTTCACAAACCTTATTACGGGGCGGCTATGTTCCCCATCCTAAAACTCCCTTTCTTTTCCTTTTAGAGTCTTACAAGAAACACCATGCATATCATAAAAGAAAAAAGTCTTGGAGAAATGACGTTATTTATTACATTTATCATTTACACAGTCAAGTAACTGGCCTAATGGCCAACTTACTGCACTCAACAGCACCCTGTCTCCCTGGATCACAGGTTGACCAGTGATGCTACCACATGTGAACACAGCTTGAAACATCATCACAGTAAAATAAAGGCACCTCACAGTAAAGCACTAGATAAAAAAAACCTTGAAAATGTGGGTGTGGTAAATAACTGATAAAACAGAGTAAAACAGCACTCAGGTTCTCTCCCTCCTCACATCTAAATGTTCCAGTGAACTGGGCTACAGTGGTCATCACCTCCAGGTTGCCTTCCCATTTCATCCCCTCTTCACTCACATGAGAAGATTAGGGTTCCAGCAGAAAGGCCCAGTGTCCGGGAAGTGTTTTCAATGAAACAATCCGGCAAGTGAAGCACGTGGGAACATACGGAACCATTTGCAGATTGGCAGCTGAGTGATGGAGACCAAATGCACGGAGGAGAGAAAGCCTGAGCACCAAACATATGTGAGATGTTGTGTGCACGCATTTCTTTTTCTGATAACTCCCCCCCCCCACTGACTCCTTCTGTTCAAATATGTTTCCAATCTTCTAAAATTTTCTTTTAAAACTCACACATACACACACACGCACACAGATGCACGCGCTTGGACCCCAGTTAGCCGTCAATTCTGGGCTCTTATTTTGCGCCACTGGAGCCTTCGGACCTTCTGCCCACGCGAGATGGGACTTTGGCCTGTGGTGGCTGTGAGCATGGGAGGGAGGTATAGATAACAGGAGCAGACACACACGGGTGGGACTGATACACAGGGAGATGCGTGCGGAGACGCTGCGGCTTTCTGATGCGCCAGACTGCTGCAGAGCGGGCCTCACTTCAGGGACCGGGAAAAGTAGGACAGGTAGCGCTTTAATTCCGAATCAAAACAAAACCGCGGTGCATCGACTGCAGAGGCCCCAACGCCGTGTTTTAAAAGATGACAGAGACAGAGCTTCTGCTGCGCGAGTCCAACAGTCACTTTAATGATCAGTCCACTTCCTAGCGATTGAAATCATGTGCACCGCCAATTAATTCTTTGGGATGATCTGAGAAATGGAAAGAGTACAAAAATGTAGTGTAGAATTTATTTGCATTAGGCAAAAAAGAGTGGAACGGTTCTGTGTTTGTCGACAGCGCACAGCAATTGACTTGTGTGTAAATCAAAAGCCTATTTTTTTCTTTAGTAAGGAAGCTGCTTTTATCTATACCCGTGCTTGAAGTCGGCCAGTATTCACCAGTCTGACGTAGTGGCACTTATTCAGTTTGCTCTTTCGAGTACTGGGACTTTTTCTTGCGCACTGGCACTTCACAGGAGCACCCAATCTTCTTTTCGGCATCCATTCATCCACACCGTCTGGCCAAAGACAGCCATTATTCATAACGGTTACATTCCATTACCCAGGGTGCACCAAGTTATGCTGCCAGGGCGCTCACAAGCCTTCCTGCTGTTCATGCCTATACGGGGGTCCTGGCACTTAATATAACAATATGACAGATGGATTACTGGAGCTACACCATTATTTTACAGTAAAATGAGTTAAGTTTCTATTTAAACTCATCACCTAGATTGTCAATGGTGTAATTAAAAGTTTGAAGAATTAAATACGCATACATATTTATAAAAGATATGAAGACTAGCCTATTCAGTTGAGCATTCAAAACTCACAAGGGACTGTGTTTATTTCTTTTACCTCTAATAATAGTATTACAGTTATTACATTCTTTGTATTCATTTACCTTGCACCTTTCTTGCAATGCGACTGGTTACAAGCAAGTCCCTTTTTGCTCGGGCCATACTACACTTCTTTCATTCTATATAAATATTTGGCCTGTTGAACACACTTTGTCAAAGAAAAAGTTATGATTTTTTTTTGGTCATACAGCCCTATTCACTATAAAATGTAATATATGTAAGTTCTAAAATGGTCTCATTTTACAGGTAATGATTTCAATCCACTCCCACCTTAAAACATATAAGAACCTGGTTGATTTTACTCTTTTTTTTGTTTGTTTGGTCTACCAAAAAGTCAAAAATGCTCTGTGCAAAGACACAATTCAAGTCACAAGTGAGCATGGGACTCCAAACTAAAACCACTCAGCCTTCACATCAAATCCTCAAATCCTTCACCCTACACTGGCTGCTACACTACACTTAACTATAAGAACTTACATGTGATCATACGCTTGGGTTAAATACTTTACAGGTTATGTGTGGGACTCTGGAGGACTAACAAAAGCTGAATGAGGGATCAACAGCTTGACCCACGCACCCACAAAACCTCCTTGGTGACTTGTGCCTGCTCCTCCAGAAAAGGGGAAAAAAAAGAGAAAAGATTAGGGCAGGTCAAGAGTACAGAGAGGCGCTGGTGCAAAGCCATCGCCAGTGAGCAGAATACTCAAGCTCTCTGTAAGGTGCTGAACATTCACAGAGAGTGTGTGTCTAGGTGTGTATGGTCCACTGTCCCTCAAGGGAGGCTTAAGGGAACAGGTAACCTCTCCATAGTGCTTCACGAATAGAGATACCCCTCTGAATAATTCAGTTAGGCTACAGAGCATCGCAGGGGGGTTCTCAGGATGGGCAACAAGGCTGGGAGGGGCTGTAAAAGGTCTCTGGCTATTGATCGGTATTCTCTCCACAAATTGCACAGTGCAGATGGATGGATGGCCCATAACACTTTAATATATATGAGATTGGCACAACATGCTCAGTGATATCTGCATATCAGTTTCACATCATACAACCTGCTTACTTGATGTAGCTGTACCCTCAAGGGAAAAAAATAAAAAAATAAGACTTCAAAAGACTTTCTTTTTTGGTTTAATTGTAGGACATACGGGTGCCCATAATGAAGACTAGAGGGTGTGTCTACAGGATGGGCGGAATGAGAGGCGGAATGAAAACGTTACTGAAAGCCATGATGCGGTTTCCGTAGACACTGAACTGGACCCTGTCGCTGCCCTCACAGCTCCCCCTGATGAAAACACTACAGTGGTATTAACACAGTAAAAAACTATACAAAAGAAACAAGCCAATGTGGACAGAGATACACAATTGTACAAAACACATCATTTCAATAATATAAAAATGCACAAAAGAAGGTCGCAGACTGGAGCCGTAATGCTGTGCTTCTACTGTTAATCTGCATTTAACAAATTAGATCTCTTGCATATTCCAAATGGAAACAATTGCATTCGAAATCTACATTTATTCATTTTGCAGAAGCTTTTCTCCAAAGCAGGGAACACTGCTTAGCTAGAATTTAACTGGCACCTTTGTCAAAATACACAGCAACAAACTCCCTTCAATCTTTCACCCATTTGTGCTCTTGTAAGATCCCCGCTAATAATGCTTCAGGCAGTTAGTGCTTTGACTACTGCAACACCCTGTGGTTATAACCATGCACTGCATCATAAGGACATGTCTGAGCTCCTGCATGCCCCAGTTTGCCATCTCCCTCACGTCCCTAAGGGGGTCGCCACCACTCAGCGTGTCCCCGTGGCCTTGGTTAGAATGGCCAGAGTTGCACCTCTGCCAGCTCCACTTCTTCCTCTCGCTCGCGGCACCTCCTCAAACTCCCCACAATCGAGTGCATTTGACAGTAATCACCAAGTGATTCATACCTTCTTTTGGCAAGGAGCTGTGGCTCATGTATCATTGAGTAAAGCGCGGAGTAACGGCGGCGACGCAGGTCTGGGTTGTTTTAACAGCGCTGCTGGGAATGGAACTCCACAGTACCTTCGCCTATTCATTCTCTCTGTCATTGTGAACTTTTCAGCGCTCTTGGCATGGGCTGTTTTGTTAAAAGCAAAACTGTCACTTATGGCAAAACCAGAGGAGAAAGAGAGAGGAAGAAAAAAAAACAACAAAAAAACCCCTCCCCGCTCTTGTAACAAGAGCCTGGAACTCCACGGTGACTCCATCACGCTGAGAGTTTGTCTCATAAAAAGTTGTGTTATAAAAAGGTCTGTCCCTCCCAGGGGGAACGTGATTAGAGACTTGAACAACAGGGGGCACTCGAAGCACGGAAACAATCCAATGCTCTCTGAAGCTCCTCTCTCACTTGTTTGACAGGCAAGCTATATCGCAGTCCATTTACTGCTGTGTACGTGTGTGTGTGTGTAGAGTTAAGCCTCAGAGACTGTTTGTGCACTTTCCGTCACAGTGTGGATTCATGTCATTTTACGTGGCTGTTCAGTGCATGCACACACACACACACACAAACACACACACACACACACACACACACTATGCGCTGCCTTTACCTGCAGCTTTAATTCAAGTAAAACACTGCTCATGTTCATTAGCAACAGGATGGGAACGGCATGGAGGATGCAGTTTGTCAGCCATGCTAACATTTGCCTAGCATCAGCTGCCCACAAGGAGCAGCCCCATCCAGGCTAACAACAACATCTCATTTGAGATGGTAGTAGACATTTGATAAAGTTTAAATGTGGCCCCGGAAGCCACTCCCATCCTGCACCAACATGCCACACCACAACAACCCACCACAACAGGCCCAGACCACAACCTGCACGTCAACATGGAGCTTAACTATTCCCTGCGACACTTCTGTCAATAACCACAGAAAGAAACAGCTCTTGACGACACGAGTGATTAATACGCGAGATGGAACTCGCACGCTACTCCTCTCGCCCCATAAGAGGGAGCCTGAAATAAGTCTAATCTCATAACTGCACAGTGGCACCATGGGACCAGTGTGTGCTCCCCAAACTGCTGCGGCAAATATTTGTATTCATGCGACCAGATATTCTGCTATTAAAAAAGTGTGTTTTGTTAATCCTTTGATACATTCTGGCTTGACTTCAGCTCATCATTTTCTGTTCCGGTTATTGCTGCACATGTATTAGTCTCACTTGGTGGGACTTGATGGAAAGTGTGTCAGGGTAAAAAGTTATTAAAACATGGTTAACTTTGTCATCCCTATGATCACATGAGAATTGAATAGATGGTTTGACTGAAAGACTCTGAATCTTGGCCGGTCCTGCTTCTCCTCCCCCTTTTTTTAAAGTCACACGGATGTGTGCAGATGTGTACAAAAAGAGAGCATACAAGTGTCCCCCCTGCTCATGAGCACAATTCACTCCAGGGAGTCGTTTCATAAAAAGAAATCTTGTACCATAAAGTACAATTACTTGTTACTCAGTCCCATATTTGGTCGCAACTTGGTAAAGGTTAAATAGTTCCACTAACATGCATGAAAACTTGTACGCTGAAGAGTCCTATTTTGTGGCAAGATGTAGCATCTAGAGCTCATATATAAATGTATAGATAAATAAATCACAAGGTTATTAATTTGAAAGGAAACTGCAACATGCTACATGGTTAGAGACAGTGAATTTGGACTTGAAGGTTTTCCTGCTGAGGTACCTTAACCAAGGCACTTACCCTCCAATTGATGCAGTAAAAATTGCGTGGCTGTATAAATGGGAAAACCATCTCAACACTAAGACACTCTGACAGCTAAACGTAAAGTAAACAAATAGCTTAATGCTGAAAACGTGCAGTAGGCCTCACGGTCGACACCTTGAACAAAACTGACTGCTCCACGACGAGATGACAGTAATCCAAATGATAAGACATGGTTTTTAGTTTGGGGGAAAAAAAAAAACCTTTGTGCTTAAGTGCAGGGATAGATCATTTGTGCAAGACTTCTCAGACTCATGGCAACCACCTCTACCGCTGAAGTTATATATGGGAAACAAAAGCCATGTGTTCACCTGAACCTATAATAACTTCTCCGTGCGGCTTGTTCCTTAGCAACTGCTCTCCGGTTGAACACATCCCCCCCATGGATGCTGCAAACTGGAGCAGTGAGAGAAATGACTTCCACATCCAATATTCCTTTATTAAAGTAACCGTACATGTATTCTACTGATGAAAAATTTATTTTTTCCACACTAATGGTTGTGACATGGAATTCGCATATCTTGCGCCAACAACTACATGGTTTGTGTTTATTTACAAATAGCTGCACCTGCTGCACTTGCGCAGAGAGAGCGAAGTATGAATAACGTGGGTATTTTAAGTGCGCAGAACGGCAGGGGTTCTGTTGCGGCCATGGGCCACGCTCGCTCTCCGGCAAACACCAGGCCCTCGATCGCTGGCTCCAGTCGTGCTCGGGGTTGAATGAAGCATTAAGTATGACCTGGATTCGTGGTTTATTGCAGGGTGATTTTTGCTACAGATTTACTGACATTCCGAGCAAAAAACCACTCTCAAGCTGCCATTTGCACGCTTCATTTTGTGTGGAACTCAACATAGACTGATTCTAGCCTATTGAAGCCATCTACTGTTAATAATGTATGGTTGTGGACCTTACAAACATTTAAGCATAGTTATTTCAATGGTTACATCATGTAAGCTACAAAGATCGGTCACCTTATTCGCCCACTATCTGTGACAATGATTAAGAGCTAAAGTGCAACTTTTCCCACCAGAATTTATTTCAAGTCAACAACAAAGTATAGATGTTCGAGTTGGTGATTCCCGGCCTGTAATATCTCTAAAGAACCAAAGGCAAGATGACAAAGAAGTTGGAAGCCTTGCTTAGTGATTCGAAAGGATGAAGGATTCGGTAAATGAATTTTGGACTGAACAAACAGGTGGCCGGTGCAGTGCTTTACAAAAGCAGAAAGGGAGAATTCTCCGGAGGTCTGGGTGATTTAATCAAGATAAAAAGCACTATTTGATGTGCCAGGAATGCTTTAGCTTGATATGAACCTGGATGCTGCATAACAGCAGGAAGACAAGGCAATGATTGAGACAATAACCGTGCCTAATGCTCCTGAGTCAGGGAAATAAGAAGTAACCCCGGGCTGCTGTGAGTCCCGGCTACCACTCGGCTGACTTATAATCCACATCACATTTAAGGATGAGCTGTACTGCAGGTTAAAATTCTGTCATATCCAGCCTCCCCAGATGCGACAACACGAATTAGCAATTTAAAACATTGTATCAGCATTCCTTTGCGACAGGGATTTTGACTGAAACAAACAGGATCTGTTACTGTCCAGATGGCAATTAACCAATTAAACCCACAAGAGGGGGTTCACAACGGACATTCTGCTGGGCCTCACAGCCTCTGACCGCTTGTGACCTCGACACCTGGATTCCCCACCCTGCGGGAGCCAATCAGCTGTGAGCATGCATATTCCCAAAATCATTCTGGGGGGGCAAACTCATCACTTCAGTTCTCCCATGATGCTCACTATCTGCCAAGAAAGGTGATGCAGCAAATAGAGCTCATTTGGCATTCTTTTCGTATGAAAAGCAAATTACGTAGTTTAAAGACACACACTAAATCCAGAGTTTCTGAGAAATGACTACTAAACAAATGATCAAGCATCCACTGTGAAAGATATCGACGGAAGGTTTTACATCTACAGCTCAAACTTTCCAAGACTGAGATCCTTCACCTCCCAGCGCATCTGTCCTCCTGTCAGGAACTCAATCAAACATGACATTTTGGTTATTTCTGCTTCTCCTAACACATTAAAGCCATAACCTGGTCCTGCAAATACATGCTGCATAACATCTACATTACAAAACATTGGCAGCATCGGGTTCAGGCCACAGAAATAACCCGCCTGGACTTATGCTGCCTGCGGCTGTCCAGTCAAGAGCAACATACCGGCTACAGCCTACAAGTCCAGAAACGGATTTGAATCCCAATATCTGCAGGACTCGATCACCCACAAAATGCCAGACATACTACTATGTTTCCCCACCTCTGGCTGCTGGGTTGTCCCCTGCTCAACAGGTCTGAATTGACACGCCAGAAGGTTCTCTGTTCCGGCTGCTACGCGCTCCCTCTGTCACTCAGAAATGTTAAACTCCTTTCAACATTCAGAAACGGTCTCAAGATATTTGTCTGTCAAACCCGCTTCTCTGATGATTTTCTACCTGCTCCATAACCTTTCACTACATGCTGTGTTTACATATTCCTTTCATTTTTATATGCAGCTACTTGTGTAATATGTGGTGCAAAAACACTGGTGCTGGACTCAGTACCTGTTTCGAGAATCTCGTGTCTGTATCTTTGTATCTCAAAAGTCAAGAGCACTTTTGAGTTTTGTGTCTACCAATTGAACAAATATAAATTTTTTTAGGAGTTAAAAAGATGAAAAATGGCTGAAATCATCTGCACTGCATTTCTGGTCACAAGATATTGCATTTAAGGTGGAAACAATTCAAAACATTATTTGATTGCATACAGATTATCACTGTAAGTCTCATATAATAAAAATTGTACTGCCTACGAACTCACAAATATTCCTAACATTTTGCTGGTACAAGATGGTGGGATTTTGCATATGAGCGAAACCCTTCAATAGGAATTAGTCTGTGTTACCAGTGGTCCCAACACAAGTGTTATGTCAGGAAATGCTTAAAGGTTCTGCCAAAATGTTCATACCCTTAAAAGCATCTCTGGAGCCCCGAAGAACACTTTTATGGGACAACAAAAAAGAGAGGGAGCATCTTTCATCACTGACAACCAGGGCAGCAAAAATGGATCTTGTAGTGTCACTTTTTGGTGCTGATTGACCACCGGAGACCAGAAACAAGCACAGAAAATTGAAGTGGGGCTGTGTTCCTATTACCTTCTCTCTTCAATTCATACAAGAGGGAAGCGGCATCAGTGGGACGACACAGACATACAGGGAGGAACAAAATCAGACAAGTTCACAAGAGGCACAGCTTAGCAAAAAAAAAATCTAACAAGTTGCTTTAGGACAATTTTAATGCCTATGTCTAAAATAACGTTCCCAGCTACTATGTAGATAAATAAATCGCTTAACATTGTTTGTAGTTTGGGCTAAAAATATCATCTAAATAAATTTAAATATAAGCACTTAAAATTATTCTACTGGAGTTACAAGCATGTGATCAGCTGTGTCATTTCAAACATCTTCACAGATTAGATAAAAGACGAGAATGAGTGGAAGTCAACGATGACTGAAAGCCTTAATGTTTCCATTCCGGTGCTTTCTATCTGTTCAAGGTCAGTGGGCACCTGTCATCCACCCCTGTTCCACCAGTCAGAGTTTACAGGGTTAAAAATGTACAACCATGAGCAACCCGTGCGAAAGCTACAGGAAGAGCACGATATGAGGCGATCCAGAGTCGAGCACAAACAACCCAGCCTCTGTTTCTGGAGAAGGACATAAGACTGGCAGCAGGACTGTGACCTGGCTGCTGAAGAGATCTGAAAGACACCGAGCTACTTGAGTAAACATGAAAGGAAGATGTCTGTCTCGAGGCCATGTTGTCCATAAAGTTTGCACATGGACTTAAGATGAAATGCAGAAAACTAGCTTGCTGAGATTTAAGTCACCACCCTCCGACAGACAGCAACCTATAACTATTTGATGGCGTATTTTTATCAGTAGTAGCCTGTAGTTCTGTTGTGCAGCTTGTTCCTTTTTCTGCCACCACACCACAAAAGATCCCTGGGCCCAAAAACAATCTGCTCAGAAGTTTCGGGGTTTTTTTTCTTGCTCTTGCTGTAGAAGGCAGGAGGAAGTGCGGCAATCTTCAAAGCGGGGACAGCAAAACAGCCTTTCGAGTTCCTTACAAGGATCCTGTGGTTTGCGTCACACTCCTTCACCTAGTCTGCAGCTTCACTTGCAGCAAAGCCATTTTTCTGCGCCGCAAAAAGCATCAGAAAACCTGGCTCTGAGGTACACTAAACTTGTCATATAAAATGACTTTTGTCTTTGGCGCGTTACACCAAAGCAAAGTGGATGGAGAAATAGAACCTGAAAGATGCTCTTTCCTTCTAAGTCGGCCTTGTTTGGGTAAGACACGGTCCAGCTGGTTTGACCAGGCTCCTGCCTCACTCACACAAGTGCAAGGTAGGAGTTTTGTTGGTTTACATCAACCCTGTAGCATCCATGTGATTCTAATCCCTTGTTTGCTTCTCTAAAGGTTGTTCCATGAAGACTGCAGAGCAAAGCCAGGGATGTTGATTGGATATTGACGCTCATTTGGAAAGGGCAGAGGGTAGGAATGGTGTCCATCAGTAGTATCTGTAAGACCTGTGCCTTATGCATCCATGGAGCTGTAGACGGGGCAAGAGGTAAAGCTCTGAAGGTTAGTATTTCAGTGAGATTGAGATTAAAAATATTCAACAGGCAGTAGATGTATGCCTGTCTTTCCTGTTCCAAAAGGTGCAGCCCCAGGAAGCACCTGCTTACTGTTAGGAGTCCACCACATGCTCTAGAAAATGTCTGCGTTTACAGTGACATCCCCTGCAAATGACACCTTCTTGAGGAGGACAACACTGGCATCTACAGCCAGACTGAAACGGTGCTCTGTTCAACGGAGGTGAATCAAACACCCTGGCTAGAAGATGCTCATCAACCTCAGTAACAGGGCTGTTTAAATGATTAATGGAGAATATTTCAGCATAGATGGCAAACAAAATCTGCCTAATTCAATCTCTTGTTTGATCTGTTGGTCAAACTAAGCCATATTTAAACATTTAATAATTACGAAAAATATATATGCTGATGAAAACCAGAAATAAAAGACTGGGAATGGAACGGGCACGGAAACAATACAAAAAAAATTGCTTTACTGATTTAAACATTATTTGGTGTCACGGGGGTTGCAGATACCGCGAGTGACAGGGTGTAGAGGTGCTGACCTTGATATGCCCTCCACTAAGCTGGAGAAGACACAGTAACTTCACTTCCCTCCAGTGAAATCTAATGCTGCTTCGGTTGGGTCTCGCCACACTGTTCTGCACAGAATCTATAACACATTGGTTATTTTTTAAGACTGAAACCTTGGAATTTGATGCTAATGTAATACAAGACAAAGTTCTTCACACATTTCAAGAGTCAACAACACACTCCATTAACTGTTTGGACCATTAAGATACTGTCTTTCATGTATATCTGGCACACATTATTTACGCCACCTATTACGTATGTCCACTCTTATTAGCATGTTCTTTCTTGCCGGTAAAATATCATTCATGATGAATAAAGCCAAAACTTTGTTGTTGTAAAAACGTGCGTGCTTGACAAGGTATGATTTATGCCGGTATCTTGCAGTGAGAATTAAACTTTGGTGACAGAACGCATTTTCATATCCACTTTCGCCTGTAATAACCCAAGGTAAAACATTAATATTTCATCCAGGCTCTGGAATCAAATTGAATTTTTTTTTTTGTAGGGCTCATCTTCTGTGGTTCTCTGCGGGGTGAGGCAAAATGCAGATGCCGTATAAAGCAAAGCCGGCAAAGAAAAGTGTACAGGCTGTCTAATTGAGAGAAATGATGTAATATTGATCTCCATCTTTCCCCAGAAGCCCTGGCAACAACAGTAGATGCCTGGCAGTGTGATATTCAGATCCAAAGTGAGCGTCTGGGCAGAGTGTGCGGGACCACCGTCACGCTCCATCGAGAAATGACGACCACGGCAAACAACCCTGTCCTTTATATGTTATGACACAGCTTTTATGCAGCACTATTTAAAATGTATTTTTATTCAAAGAGCTATCTCAGTGAAAGAAGCAATTAGGCATGGTGAGGCTGGGAACAAACATGACAACAGCCGAATGCTCTTCAGGAACGACTAATGTGAAATTAAAAGCGGGCGTCTGAACCACCCACAGGTAACGCTTCAATTACCTGCGGTGAGAGCTGCCGACACCTCGCAGCCCTGCCTCCAAGAGCCGCGTTCTAGAGTGCGAGCAGCATGTTAACACTACTGTGATGCTGCCCAAACCATCAGAAATGGGTCAGTGTGCATCTCCTGTCTGGTGTAGATGTTCGCGTGAAAGAGGTGAAAGACTCTGCAGTGAATCCATCCTATTTCTGTCCAGCAATTGCTTGTAGGTTGTGGCCATAGCTTATCCATCTCAAGGGCAGATGATACTGGTTGCTGATCCGTGCACATGTTCCTGGTGTTACCTAAAGCTTGCTCTTCTGAGCCCTGTGACAATCGCCCTCAGCAACGGATCAGGTGGATGGATAGCTTTTTCCCCAGGACCTGTCAGGTTCATTGGTCCAATAACCCTAAATGACACCTGGACAGCTAAAGCAGACACTCATATAACCTGGTAAAAAATGGGCTTATTGTTGTATATTCATAAAGGGTTACAGTAAAATAAACTGACTTGTTACAGGGGTGGCAGGTTTTTATTTCAAAAGAGGAAATTAACCTGCAAAGACTATGTTGAAATTTTATTAACTTTAAGTTAACATTTTGGAATGTGACAGTTAATTGCCTTTTAAAGCACCACGAGTCCTCATGACTGCAACTCTGACTTAGTGAGTATTCTAATATATATTTTAAATAAGCAGGTATAAAGTGGGTGTAAATCGTAGTCATTGTACTATATAGAAAGTTAGCTGGTGCACAAAATATTATTGAACTGATGCTTTTCTCCAAAGGAACTTACAATGTCTTTCTGGTACTTGCAATTATTTCCCCACTTACACAACCAGTCAAAAGTTTGGACACACTGAGCGAATGTTCTAGTTGTCCACAATAAGGCAACATCTTGACTTAGCAAAGAGAAACAAAAGTCCATAATTTCTTCAACAAGCGAAGGTCAGACAATGTAGACAGTTTCAAGGACTTTGAAAGCTTCTTCAAAATGCAGTCACAAAACCAATCAAGCACTATGAAGACACCAACTCTTGCAGGGACCACCAAGGAAAGGCACATCAAGAACTGCCTCTGCTGCACAGGATAAATTTATTAGTCACCAGCCTCAGAAATTGCAGATTTACTGCACCTCATATTAGAGCCCAAATACATGCCGAGTGAATCAGAAGACTGAGTGAATGAAGTCTTTACAGTGGAATTGTTGCAAAGGACACATTACATGTGGAAACAAAGAAGAAAAAATTTGTCTGCACCAAGAAGCACAGGCAGTGAATATCGGATAAGTGGACATCTGCCCTTTTGATGAGTTCAAATTTGAGATTTTTGGTTCCCATCCTAGTATCTTTGTGACATGCAGAGAAGATGAAAGGATGATGTCAGAATGTGTGGTTCCCTCTGTAGAGCAGGAGACAGGAGGTGCTCTGCTGGTGGTTACATCAGAAGGCACTCTTAACCAGCATGGCTACTAAAGCATTCTGCAGTGACTTGCCGTCTGATCTGGTTTGTTCTTAGTTGGGCTGTCATTGGTGTCTCAACAGGATATTGACTAAAACGGAACTCCAGGCTGTGAAAGAGCTATCTGACAGAGGAGGACAGTGATGGAGAACAGCACTGTGTTGGATGACCTGGCTTCCACAGTCTTCCACACCTGATCTACACCTGACCGAGGAGGGAAGGAAAAACAGCCAAGTGCTCAGCATATGTGGGAACTCCTTCAAGTGCTGCTTACAGAATACAGTTGAGAGGATGCCAGGAGTGTGCAAAGCTGTCAAAACAAAGGGTGGCTACCTTGAAAAATCAAACACACGATTGTTACATCTGTTTAACGCTTTTTTCTCCATGAAAAAAAAAAAAATATATATATATACGTTTCCATGTAATTGTAAAACGTAGACAATAGAGAAAATAAAGAAAAACCTTCGAGTATGGGTGCTTAAACTGTTGACTGGTACTGTATGTAGTTGGATCACTTTTACTAGAGCAATTTGGAGTCAGTATCTTGTCTGGGATCTGAAGCAGTTTCAAATATCAGGCGTCTTTAATATAGAGATATATAAATCACAATACAAGGACGCTGCAAGGCACATAATTCAAACAATTATTAATTACAAAGTGTTGACTTGTGTAAGGCATGGTGAGTTTATGAGCACATCAGATAACCGAGTCAGGTTTTTAATGTTAAATCTTCGCCCAGAAAGGAGAGAAGAGAGACCCAAATGACCTTGGACAGCTTGGCCTCTGGGCCGCTCCAGGTTCAGCCTGGTTCTCCTGAGCAGTTGGGTTCCACTGATCTGAATTGCAAAGTGTTCTCTTGAAGCTGAGCTAATTGAGCTAATGAAGGGTCAAGCGGTAGGTTTTTAACCTCCTTCTCAGAGGTGATGGCTCACGGGGAGATGAGGATTACAGAGCACACCCGGTGGGGTCTGCAGGCCTCTTGCAGAGACAATACGAGGCCTCATGATCCCTGGAGTCCTGCAGCGGCCTCTCTGAATGCTGTCCCATGCTGTCTCGCTCTTCGAAACAAAAAGGAGGAGACGTCAGCCTCCTTCGGCAGCATTTAACTCACTAAACGCAAACCAAACTCTCCAGCTGACAGCTCACATATGGTTTGTCTCTAGTTAGCTTGTCAACATTCTTATGCTAACATAAGACGAGGGTTACGGTTTGTGGAGCTGCAGTAGCTTTAAACAGAATTTTACAGACTGGGAAACAGTAATAATGAACTGCTGCCCCAACATTAATACTCTTCAGGCCAAAAATACTGCTATATAGCAGAATATCTTCCGATCTTGTCAGGTGGCTTATGAATAGCACTAATACTGTGTTTGCGTAAACTTACAGGAGCTGTGCAAATGAGAATGATTTCGATGACAGTTTAAGGAGAGACTTTCTGCACAGTTCTGATGCCAGATGGTTTCCACCAAAAGATCATATTCAGCATTTGTATTAACATCCAGAAGAGTACTGTATTATCCAATTTAAAACCCTCTCCTATTTGAGTGGGTTCAACACCTGTTCAGTTAAACAGGGTAGAAATTACTTGGTCTGTCAGACATGTGTTTATGCTGCATTTATACAACACTCATATGTTTTTTTTGTGCTCCTCCTAATGGAAATGGCTGCTTCCGTCACATTCACATGCAAAGTAAGTGCAGGTGGAGGTGTTAAGGGAAATTACCTTGTCAGCATGCAGGCCAGGCTCCAGGCTTTCGATACCTCCACACACAACTGTGTTTTCTCTAAACGACAGAAAAGGCCCAACAACCAGGGAAAGTGCAGGCAGGAAGGGAAAGCAGGTAACTGTGGACTATGCATAAAATAGCTCTTTAGATGTATGAATGAGGAAAAAAAACACCTGTAAGTCTGGCAAAACCCTAATATACCCCAAACGGGGACACAATTTTCTGGGTTCCACCAGGTGCTCTCTATGCTGCGCAATCACACGTACCTCCAAAAAACCTCCAGTGCTCTGTTCTGCTGGGGTTTAAGGACATTAAACTGCTCGACTGGTTACACTTTAGAATCCACAGAAGCTTGCAGTAAAGTGATGCTGTGTGTTGCATTCTGTCTTTGCTGGGTTCCAGGTTGACAGATGCTCTTTAGTGTGCCCACCTTGCTTGTCCCCTCTACAAATTCAGTCCAGATGTGTGGCACGACTATACAGCTTCATTTCTACAGTCCCTTCAGGTTCTGGTGCTCTTTATTAAAGGCTACAGCAACGGATCATTCTGGTGGGATGGTCACAAGGCACAGAGGTGAAGGCTGACTGAGAAAAAAGCATTTCAGAGTAGCCCCCTTTGCATCCCGGGGAAGAGTAAGGAGCAAATCTTCCCTGGGCATGGGTCAGGTGCTGCAAACTGAGCACCAGTCTTGTTCATCTTCATCACAACTAATGCTTCTGTGCTGCCTACACAGTCTACGTCAAAAACTTGATTTGCCCATTCTGGAGCTAAAGATGTGCATACAATCTACCCTAGACATGGAAAACACTTAGGAGGGAAGTAATAAGATACTTTCCAAGGGGACGGGACTCAATCGAACCAAGGCCAATCAGAATTTCTATCAAGCAGGTCAGATTACACACCTTCTGATTTTCCATCTTTACAGGTTGGGATCCAAATGATAAAAGAGCATTACTTCCCTAAATTGCATCCCTTCGCATCCATAAGAATAGCCCATTTCTGAAAAAACTCTTGGAATAAATTAAACATCGTCCACAAAGAGTTCAATTTCTCTCAGTGCAGCTGTTTAAATTTGTTGTGGATATCCAATCAAATATTAAAAGGAATCAGAGAAAGAAGACTATCACTGAGTAAAGCTTTGAAAGGTCAAACAACGTGCTGTATTTTTCCCGACAAAACCTGCTGCAACGAACGAGAAAAGCTTCCATACTGTATTCCCTACTGTCCAGTAATTGTATGAATCTATCCAGAAGAGATGACGTTCATTATGCGATGCCCATATTGACTTGTGCCCAGATGGTTACGTTTACATGATGGCCACACATCAGTAAGTATTCCTTTAGCAATATCTAAAATGCATATTTTCATCCGTCCATTATCCTTAACCGCGTGTCCATGGCCAGGGTCACTAATTGACATGAAACACATCCTTTGACAGTGGCAAGAAACTGGAGTTCCCGGACAAAACAGATGGACATGCAGAGAACACTGAACTCCACACACACAGAGCTGGACTCAAACCCAAGTCTAAACAGCCCAGGCACTACGAGACACCAGCACTACATGCTGTGCCACTTTGCCACCTACTATAGATTTTATATCATTAAAACTTTTTGAATTTGGAAAAGGTTTGTATGAAACAGCAAAAAAAGAAAATTCCTGGACCAGTCAACCCTCTTTCCTCCTCCATTTTGTCCTTCTTTCCACTTCCTTCTCCATATCCTCCTTTCGGGGTCTCTCTCCTTGTCTATCCCCACCATCTTTCTCTTCCTCCCTCAGCAGTTTCACTCATATTCCTTCTGTCCATCTCTCACTCCTCCTCTATACATCTCATTCTTTCTCTCACACCTGGGGTGGCTGTGCATAATTTATTTTTCCCTTTTAAAATTATGGGAAAGAGACACTAGGCATCTGAAAATTTCTGTATACGACACTTTTTCAAAGATAAACTCGGAATCCAATGGATTACTGTATTCCTTGAGGTTTGGCATACACTACACCAGCACACCCAGCTTGCTCTCCGGGGACACAGACCGACAAAGTAAAAAAACATTAGGCACTGTAGCAACAACCAAATTTTTACAACTTTCTTAACCTTAGTGCTTCAAGAGACAGAAAAAACAATGGCTCATCGTGAAACATCTTGATCAATTTTGTCTGAATATAATTTAAATGAATACAAATACAAACACAGATGTGCCTTGTAAAACTTCAATTCAAGCCCTGAAAGACCATTCAGACAGAGGAATTTATAGTCATGATAACTGGACTGTAAAGGTATTCTTCCTGCTAGTGTGTTAAATATCATTATCTGTCTTAGTACTTCAGTTAAAACGAAAATGAAAAATGGAAAATGCATGTCCACTGAAGGGCTTGTAACACCATCCCCAAGAAATCACCACCTGCACTAATCTGAAATAACTAATTCAGATCTTTAAATAAACACCACCCTTAGTGATTTTTCATCAGTACATTTACTGATCCACAAATGATCGCTGTTTGCATTGCAACATCGCTTTGAAACAGAATTGCTGGACTACCGAAGGCTCTGCAGAACGGTCGAGATGTCTTCTAAGTGGTTGTAACACAGCCAAAGAGGATGCATCCCTTTTTAAGACACTGTTTCTGCAAGTCGTACCTGAAGCAGGCCGACAGACTTTTTCACGAACCTCCCAGGGTGGTGTGGGTGTTGATCCGAGTCTTAGCAACGGGGCAATGGGATGCAATGAAACTGGGAGAAATGCGGAGAATTGCAAAAAAACCCAACAAAAGATGGTCCTACAGTCACACTGCAGCAGAGTCAAGAGGGACAACATGACTGGGCTGGCCGACTGTGCGGCTAAATTCTGAACGTCTGAGGAAACCTTTGACCGCAAGCTTCAGTTAAACCCCGTTTAGTGCCTCGATGACACCTGTGGAACCAGAATGCTTGAAGTGGGACAGCAGGGCCGCTGGGAGAGTACATTGGCTGGATTAACTCTGTTGGCTGTTCCTCCTAGCCTCATGCGTGGTTGACGCTGCCCGATAGCACTGCAACGCATTTCATGCTTAACTAACTGTCAGCACCGGTCATTTATTGGTCCGCATTTTATGAAATAAATTAACAATAAACAGCCTTAGGGGAAGTGAAGTGCGAGAACACCGATTCTGAAGTGAAGTGGCACCGGATGTTTAAAAAAAAGTTAGGTCTGAAACGCAGCTTATCTATCCCGGTTGCTTTATTAGTGAAAAAGACGGAACACAAGGAAAAAATGCGCAAAGCCCTTGCTGTGACACGCAGTTGAGACAAGGGGAGGGTGAATGGATCCCCTTTGAAAAGCAATTCAAATGTTGTAAATGTTAATCAATTGAAAGGGACAGACAAAAAAAATGTCTGCCTGGGTATTATCAAAATTTTGGAATATAACCGTGCTACTTTGTGGACAGTTACTGTAGCGAAATCTGCAAAACAAGTCTTACATTGGCGAGATTTTGATTATTCACATTAGGTGAATTCCTGTGGAAAACAAACAGCTTGTCTGCACCATTATTCGCCTCTTCGGACTCACTCCTCTGTAGAGCATTAGGAGCAGAATTCCTACATATTGCCAGCTTTCTATAAAAATTTCATCATAAACCACTGGATAAGCCTTCACAATAATCTGTCATTATCTTGAGCGCACAGTTGCTGACATTTGGTTTTTTTTCCCTTCAAAATCACAGATTTTCTTACTGCACCCCCGCTGAGCACACAACACCAATGAGGGCTGCTCCTCAGAGTGGATTTCAAGCAGACTAGCCAAGCCTTACAAAAAAAAAAAAAAATCACAGTACATTCACACTGACTGTGAGACTGGGACTAGATCCATTACGACCTGAGCAACCAACCCCAGGTCGCTGGCTCACAGTGGTTATGATCAGGACAGCGTAGGAAACAACCATTGGGCGTCCGATTAAGGACACTTACAACAGGCCCTCACGCGTCACATTTCACGGCGTCCATCTGTGGAGGCCACATAAAAAGCCAAACACAAAAGGTCTATTCTCTGACGGCAAACTCGCACATTATCGAGATGATTAAGCAGGCGATGCATTATGCTGCGTCAGACATGGCCACAGCTATTTGCCATTCGCAACACATTACACACCATGTGCAAACGGCTCCTGCCAGAAACAAGCAATATGCTCAAACATCTAATGTGTCCAAGCTGACCCCGTTCCCAATGAAGACAAGCACAATGCTGACAAACAATCGCCTCTCCTTGCAAAACAAATGGTATGGAACTTCAACACCATATGTGCTGTTCCCCTCCCCCCTAAAATCGTGCGAATCATTGCAAGAAATTTGCATCCACAAAACTTCACTTTTAAACGTGTGCCGATTGCTCAGGCTCATATTTACATGGGAAGCGTGATCCAAAAAAAAAATAATGGGGAGGTCTGGGACATCCCTGTTGTTTTGGTGTAAAATGCGTGAATAATAATTGGCAGACGCTGCATTGTTTACACAAGACAACCCGTTCAACTCAAACGGAGATCCAACAGCCGCTACCTGATGGTGAGATTAAACCCTGGACAGCCTGAACTTACCGATCTGCATCTCCATGGTGATCACCTTGTTCTCCGAGGGAAACAGAATCTTGGGTGGCTTGTCTGTCAAAGGGGCTGTGGAAAGACAAAAGGGGGAAATTAAGGTGATATTATACAACTGCTAGATCAAAGCCCACAAAAATATAATTCCACACAGGTTCAAGTCCACGAGGAGTCTTGTTATCCCCACTGGTACATCAAAGTATGCATGGTAGGTAAGAGGGTCTTGTAAACCGTAACACATTCCTTCTACAAAATACTCCTGACTTTAGATCACTTTTGAAAGTGTGATGTTTGCCAGAGTCAACTGTGTAGTGGGAGTCTGACAGCACTTTGCTGGAAGTGGAACAGCAACCCAGGACAGTGTCTGGATCCACTGGTAGCACCATAACCAAAATGAAGCACCACCACAAGATCTCACAGAGCTCCAGAGGCACTGGTTTCTCAGACACCCACCCAGACAGTGGGGAAATGGGCAGTTTGTGGTGTGAGGGAGATGCATCCTGGATGCCTATGGATTCCTGTGAACATTTGCTCCTGAGATGGAACACTGAAGAGGCTCAAACCCCAAAGGGACAGCGGTTCACCACAGTGACTGAGCCTGGCCCGGATATCCCAATAAAGACGGGAAAGAAGCCACTGAACGACTTCAGAACAGAGATTACGGCCCACAGCTCCATCCCTTCACATTACTGGTCTCATCACCATACCGAGCCTCCTCGTTACAAGGAATCCTGGAGGAGCTTAAGCCAACATAATCCATTTAAAGCTCCCTGCGCGTGCTTGTGTGTATGCGTGCGCCAGCGGGCATCTAAGGAGCACAACAGCTTTTGCACACGTGCAAATGTACCCCTCCCGTTTCATCAATTTTTTGTTTTTCTTGGGTATTTCCAAATGCTCGGAACAATTTAAAACCCTGGAGCGGGAACATTCGTATGCATATTATTTTGTTTGTCAAGAGGGGGAAGGTGCCGGAGGGGAGAAAGGAAAAAAAAAAAATCAGAGTGCCGGCGGGGTAGGGAAGGGGAAATGTGTCGGCCTTCAAAAACCGCATGGTGTCAGAGGCGTGCCGGAGCTCCCTTACAAGTTGTACCGAAAGTCGGAGGCTCCGCGTGTATGGATCGAACTACCGCTACGCAATGGAGTTTGTCATCCCAATCGCGAGGCAGTCGCTCTCCCTTCGCTTCGCTCTCTATGAGCCGAGTGCTGCTTTAGCATTCAGATGCACCGCCGAATGCAAGAGGGAATATTTTACCCCCTTTTCTGAAGCACATACTGTAGGAATAAACAGGCGATGCAACCCACCGCTGTGCCCTTGTTGTTGGCTAGCATTTCATACTTGGGGGCAAATTGATGTTGACACTATTTCTGGGGCAGTGACACAGCAGTGAGCATCTTAGGTTCTGGCCCTATTTCTCTCTTGTGAAAGAGCAACCCCCCCCCCCCTTCTCCGTCCCTGGACACAAAAAAGAATAAAATCCATCCTGTTCCCTGGTGTAAAATGCCTCAGTTCCTTGTGCTACTTGTGCTGGAAAAATACACAATGAACAATTCAGAAAACGGACAATGTGTGAAACAGGCCAGGTGTGTGACTACCACCACTGGCAAGGCCTACCTGAAAGGAAATGTCAGGTGTTAAATACTCGCATTGGAGGGAAAATGATCTTATTCCTATGTATAAGAGCCATAACCTAAAATTAATGGAATAAAGGAACTCCACATGACCCATTTTTGTCTCCTCTTTTTCATCAACATAGTTTCGTGAGTCCCAGTGTCAGTTTTTTTTGGAAAACACTGCAAATTGCTGAAATTGGACAGTATAAATGGTAAGTTCAGCACACATATATGGGGAGGAGAACAGGAACCATTGAATACGATTCCATAACCTGCGTGTATGAAGGCTTATTTTAAGGGGGAAGACAGTGAAAACTGTTGGACTTTGGGTCCCCTGAGGGAAACTGCAGCGCAGTCATGCTTGGAGGAAAGGAGTAAACACCCCCGCTCCCCGCATTTCAGCCACCGGCGCAGGAATGTCACTTTGAGGCCACTGTTCCTGGGGATGACATGCAGTAATTCCAGCTCGGCCTCCAAGTTCAGTCAGCCTGGGAAACCAACTGAGCAGCAAAAGGACGATAAAAAAGTGCATTTCTCAAAATCTCATGCACAGAATCCTGAAGAAATGATAACTTTTTAACTAGTACTTGAAGTTATTAAAGCTATTCAGATTATTTTCTAAAAAAGTGTTATCCCCATTTTATTTAATAATTATAAAATATTCTGTTCTCATATCATTTCTACAGTAAACTTCACTGTATGCATTCTTTACAAAATACACATTTCTTTGTTTTTAATCCTCATCTTGCAGTCTGGAGCCCATATGGTGCGGTGGTTAAGGAAACGGACCCGCAACCAACCAGGACCAACCCAGAAGGATCCCTGCAGCGAAGCCCTTAGCAAAGCACCGGACCTGAATAGCTTCAGGAAGAATGAGGATAAAACGGCAGAAATGCCGGCTGACAAAACAACCTTCCGTTTGGTTCGGCTCGTCCAGAATTTGAGAGGGAAAAAAAGCCAATGGAAAGGCAAATAGATAATCCCTGCAAATATCAATCTTTCAAATAAAACATCAAGGAGTAAATGCAACAAATGCTGGATTGTGCTAAAGCCTGTCAGAAGAACTGCTACCAGTGTCAAAAGAAGTTAGAAGAAGTGCTACCACAGGTGAAGGTGGACCTGTGGTCAGTCCACATTGGGCCTTGGGTCCCCACCCCTTACACCCAAGGCCAGTTCACCTTTAACAGCTCTGGCTCTCGGTCTATGTTTCCCTCGGCCATAAAGAAAGACGAAGGCCGGTCAGAACTGTGCCACTGCAATCACTTTAATTGCAGCCTTGCTGATCCATGAGGGGGGCTCCTTTCCTGACATTTTCTAATTAATATCTACCAGTTCCGAATATGAATCAGAGGGAACATTAATGGGGGAGCTTCAACCTTGCCGAGTGCCATACACTTTTTACTACACCCTGTACAGGCAGTGCACCTGAGTTGCAGGAGTCTTGAGAACGTGGCCTGGTCATTGGCTGCAGAGTCCACTGCGGCCAAACACAAACGAGTGGAGACTTGCGTTTTTTCTGAAAAGAACCTGAAACGACATTACAGCAGTAAGTGGGGAACACGGGAGCATGGGATCGATCTATGTGGCCATCTCATGTGTCACTGTCAGAAACACGGCTCCCCACAGGGTGTTAACATGGTCCAGCGACAAACCTGCTGTTCTCCCTCACTTCTGTACAGACTACTTAGACAACCTGTTTTACATGTCTAATAACCTTGGGCTCTGGATCCAACAGCATAATGCTTAAGACTGTGGACCCCTGCTTTGTAGCGACACCACAGCACCGCATCCAGCACCTCGAGTGAAACGTTTATCACTCTTTGTGCTGTTTAAAATTGCAGGTGAATAACATACGACCTTAAGTGCCATCCATTCTTGGTTACTATCTATCATCACTCCTTGGCAGCAGCATCTCAACAATCCCAATCGTATTTAGTCAACATACAATATGTACTGTACGTGACTCGACATTGAATGAGTGTCGTCTGCAGAGATTCTGCTCATTTAGTTAAGTGAGATTTGAGGACATAAAGACAATGCAGGAATGTGGCTTTTTTGGTATGAAAAAATTGTTCCCGTAGGCCGGGTCCCGGAACGCAAAACTGCAAACTGTCGGTCACATTGCAGCGTTCCACAGGTTGTTTCTTCACAGTTGTCACTAAGCAACCAGGAGATGTGGCATTTCATAAGCAAAGTCAAAATGACAAAAAAGATCTGCAATGGAATCAGAACAACCTTTAATAACAGGTGTGGTGGTAATTTTTTTTTTTTAACCATCTTTTCCGCAGAATCTTGCGAATACAAAGAACAAAATAAAGGAAATAAACGTATTAATTACATGTGCTTGAAATATTGTAAGTAATACTACAATACTAGTACTTCTAATAGGCACCGTTAATAAATATGACAATTGTGGCAAGCTGTACAGAGCAAAAAACTGCTCTCTCCGCAATGTTTATACGTGTTTTATTAGAAAGAACAGCAATCAGATGCTTAGAAGGGAAAAAAGTTACTTTTAAAACCAATCAGCTGTTTTGATGAGCAATAATTCTTGGGTCACAGCAGAAGAGCTGTGTGATCATGTGGAGTGCAGTGCTTTTTCTCCCCCTTAGTTTCAGGCAAAGTCTGGATTCAGTCCCATCACAAAAATGAGTCCACAGGGGAGTCACTTGCAGTAAATCGTTCCCCTCCTTTTTAATTTCACCTCTGCGTTTATATATAATTTATCACATATATGAGAAAGGGTTTCGGTTGCTTTACCAGTAATATGATGTAATGCAGTAATTCATCTGGATAAAGATTATATAATGAGAGAGGAAAAGGAAAAAAACTGATCAACAGCCAGGACAATTTTTGATAAGAATGGAGATGTTCTCTGCAGCATACTTTTGTCAGTTTCCACACACTAAATTGATGTGTGAAGCTTGCAAATGAAAGCAGGTGACCGGAAAGGCCTGTGGAACAGGGAAGAACCCATCCAGAAAGAGACGAAGGGAACAACAATATGGCCATTGTCATAAATCCCAACTCAGATGGGAGGCTCAGTAAACACCCTCACTCTTGCTGGCAGGGAACAGTTGACTCCGAAAATCTCATTATGTTAATTACAACTTCTTTGCAGGGGGGAAAAAAAAGAAAACGCATCAATTATTGTAGTTCATAAAGAGACGTCATTTAAAAAGTGCACGGAACATGATCATTCCCCAAAATGATTAGCTTCAAATGTGGCACCACATAGAGGGATCTAAAAGGGATCGCTGTGCACTGTGCCAAGAGTGTCATCACGTTCTCTGACAACCTGGAAACGAAATCAGAGAAGATAAATAAAAGCGTGGAAGGCAGAATAAATAAGGTGACTGCATCGGCAGACAAGCCTCCGCTGTGAAATGTCAGGCAGTGATTTGAAGTGTGTGCACTGCAGAGGGGAGACCGCAGAGATGGTCGTGCCTCGTGGGGGATTCTGGGACTCTGACTAGCTGATCAAACACACATATTGGGTCGGGAGTAAAAGAACTGGAAACAGCATTTAAATTTTGGCGCAAGTTTGTCAAAAATTATGATACGCAGGTTAAATGTTGCAATTATTTTCAACAACGTTCGGCGCAACAAGACGGGGTTCTTTGTGTCTGTATAAACATCGCAGCATCCTGCCGATGAATAACACAGCTGCGGTTTACACTGTTTGGCCTTGTCATGTATCGCACCTCTAACAGGAATTACATTCCTTCTGTGCTGGAGAAAACTGCAGCTGGTGTTATTGAATGGTGGATTTCATGTTTTCACGCAGAGATGGGAGGAAGCCCTGTTTGAGTCCAGTTTGTGTTATAAGGGAGACTGCATGCAAGACTTGTCACACAGGTACACCTGCAACAACTCTGAGCTGCTAAACATACCCTTTTCCCCACTCACACCCCTATTTGCTGTAAACAACCACCCAGCTGCCATACCTCCCCTATTCAAAAAATGAAGATTATAAACTATCCCAAATCTTTATGTTCCATTCATCATTTTTGTTACTGTATGTACTTTCCTTTTCTCCAGAATATGTTATTATAAAAACATTTTGTAAGGACAAATTTGTTGATATTTTCATGCCATGAGTTCCTTTTTTCCTGTAGCTGTGGTATATGCAGTATGAGAGCGGCACGTTATGAGGACCGAATTTACTGCTGACAATCATTTTTAAGCTCACATTGTGCACAATAACATATGGTAATCATATATGCAGAGGGTTGAAATATGCAGCAGTAACTCAACTTTATGTACAATTTTATTTTTCTACATTTTCACAGAAGCAATTTGGGTTCAGTTTGTTACCTCAGGTCTACAACAGCAAGGTTTCATCCTGGGCTTGAATATCACAGTATACTGGAGGACGTGGTAGTTCCCCTGCTATGTCGTTTTTGTTCAGTGTCAGTCAGATGTTCTTTTTATCACCATTTTCACAATTTCTGTTTCTGATGCAGACAGAGGACTCCAGTTCTCAAGTTTAGTGTCTACGACACATTTGCTTGGTATTTTCACCATGTCCCAATCCTGTGTTCCTGCAAATAAAAGCCTGTTATTGAATTCAAACCAACTCCAAGCGTTTTCTTTCACAAATAATCGATTTCTTAAAATCAGAAGTGCCCTAACCTGTTGCCAGCATGAATAAAAGTCCTAGCCGCTTGTTTTTACACTGCATGATGTGCAGAAAGAAAAGCCAAATGAGTTCAACCTTCAAACATTACCTTGTACAAAGAATCGTGGAAATGTCACAATGGCAGGGACCTATGACAATGGGCTTCCCCTTGATGTCTCAATCCAAGGACCAGCAGCATGGGGGCCAATTTATGGGGACGCTCAACACAAGAAAACCACGAGGATATTCAATTCCATCACCAAAGCATGGCGTCCTACAGGAGGAATCCCAGAAACCCTCTGCAAGAAAACACCATATCCCTGAGACGTGACCAACTCCTTCCCTTGTCACACGGCAAACCTATTACAAGGTGCGCTTCCCTTGTTATTACAACCCCTTGTTCTCGAGAAATCGCTAATTGATTATCACTTCCACACACAATTTGTCTCTCGCGTCTTGTGACCGCGCTGCTAATTCCGAGCTAGGCTGAGCTTTCTGTGGGTAACAGGATCTGACTCATTCCTCCCGCTTTGATACTTTGCTCCCGTCTCCTTTCAAACATCAATCCGCGGGCCGCAAAATGAATGGTTGTGTCGAGTTCAGTATGTGTTCTTTACACAACTCAATTACAGGCTCACAGGAGAGCGGGGGGAGAGAACGGAATTTCTAAGAATGCAAAAGCCCAGTTGTGACTGTTCTGCACTCACTATATAAAACCCTAAAATGGACTGAGCCAAACTCTTGACTAGCTGGCTGTGCTCCACCGGCTACCCTTACAACACACACACACCTTAAAGTTCAACACATCTGACATTTATACTCTGGGGAACCGTGACACTGTAAACATCCTGCAAGCAAACGGTGAAATGTGACTGAGCACTTGTATAATTTCATATGCTGGCACTTGTTTAATAAGAAACGGGGGAAGACGCTGAGATGACTTCGAAGACCAGTTACATTTGGGTGACAAACACAAATGAAGAGAGACATGCAAGTAAAGTGCAACTGCACAGCTAAATGACTGCTGTGAAATTTCAGTTTCTTAAAAGCAGAAGTGCCCTAACCACTGTTTCCTGCATTAATAAAATCCTAAGTACTTGTTTGTAGACTGTATGATGTGCTGAAAACAGTTAAATGCTCCCTTCGCTGTAGCTCCACATCAAGCTTTAAAACCCTAATCATACACAGCTGGAAGAAATATATTCCGCTGAATGTGTCTGACTTCTGATGAGCTGTGTGATCGTCCATCCGAAATCCAATTTCTGTTTCAGAGCTGAAGGCCTTCTGGATTATTCAAGCAGATTATGTGAGGTGAGCGACTGCGGCTGAATGGTGAATCGACGAATTGTGTGGCAAAAACATGATCGCTGGACTCGCACGACCGCCAGCTTCTCAGTCAAACGGATCTAAGGAGACCTGCTGTACACTGATGGTGGGGATGCTCTACTAAGTCACTAAATTTAGTTTGGACTGGATTTGATATCCCCTGAAAAACCAGATATTACGGAAAACTGACAAACATTGACATTCGCAGTGACTCATAGCAAGTACATTGTCCTCATTGACCGCAGTGGTTGGGGTAGGTCACCTACAGACTGCAGGACGTCAGCTGCCCACTCAAAATGCTGTCCTGCTCAGTGAACTTCTGGGAAATGATGCCATCACCCTTGCAGAACCAACAGAGGACCATTAAAGCAAACGTGGATGAAATGGCCAAGCTGCATGCACACGTGTGCGTCGAGACGCCAGATGATGACGGATGGGTTGGGTAGATCTAGTAAAAATGCTTCGGCTGCTCCCATTAACTTCTCTCCCAGATCAATCCCCTTACATCCAGCCCAGATGGAATTAACGGGGTCGGAGTCCCATTCACGCTTCATTACAGACCACTTCTCCAGACAGCCGGAGACATGATGGAACTACCTCACTGATGAGGTAATTATATGGAGGTTCTGGCTAGGAGCAACTCCACAAAGGAGGGAGTCCACCAAAGGTCCTGCAGAAGGAGGAGGCCTCTTTCACACATAAATGTGCAATGTACAACAGAAGGAATTATTGCTTAAGTCTCATTATTATTAATAACTTACTAGGGGCTTCAAATAGTCATAGAGCATTTCTCCACCCTAAATCTATGTTCCTCTTCCTCTGGTTGGACTACAGTTTTCATTATTGCTTTAGCAGATAGGTAGAGCTGCCATGGGGCTAACCTGAAACAGAAGAGGAACCATCCTTTGCAAACGCCTCTGCTAACCACAGGGCATCAGCTGAGCTGATATGCTCCACATTTGTGCCCAGCATCTATTTTGTCCTTTATCAGAATCTAATTGTGCCTCCTTTTAGTTTTGTTAATACTGTATTAAGCACTGATTGAAACATCTTTGTGCTTCTGCAAAAACCCTTTCTACACTAACACAACCAAATGGATGGAAGTGTCTGGCTAATCCACACACTTATAACAGAGTAAATAATGGATTTAACAAATCATCTAAGACTGAACATCCTTCTGCTTTACTTAGCTTTTGGACTTGCTGGGTTTGGGTTGAGGAAAAAAAAATAGCTTTTGGACTTGCTGGGTCTGGGTTGAGGGGGGAAAAAAAAAACTTTGAATCATCTACATGCACATATCTTTTTTCCTCTGCCACACATCATTTTCATATCCTGTTCCACATGCAGCTCATCCTCAGAATCATGTTATTATTTGTATTTATTGCCACTCTCACTGTACACAGGTGCACAGTAAAAATGAAACATTTTTTAATGCCTAGGTTCACGCACTAAAAAAAAATCTGATACAACTCTACTCAATAAACAGTTCACATATAAATACAATTACAGATACAAATATAGACAAGATAATAAACAGGAATGAAATGAGGGAACAGCAGCCTCCGACCTCTGAGGGAACCCTAGCAAAAATCATCTGTTAGATGTTCATTGTATGCAGTGAACGGTCCTTAGGATAACATGCCAAGCAAACAGTCCACCTTGTGCAGGTTTTAATTGGTTGGAATTTAGGGCAGTAATAGATGGCTTTTGTGAATTATTATTCTTATCCAGGTGCAGCCCGGGACTATTGGTAGCATCGCATCAATTGAATGAGGAAAAGACAATCAACTACAGACCCAAAAAAAGTCAACTTTTTCATCATCTGTACACGGTTATCCTCGCAGAGCCACAAACACCTCTAAACATGAACTCACCCAAACGACTCTCAGAGGAGCAGCGGTGTGAAGCTGGAACGGGAGGCACCATTCCCCTAAATGTGGCCTTTCCAGCAAGTGTGGTCTAAAATTTTATCAACTCTATCACACAATTTAGCTGCTCAGTTTACAGTTTTTCATTAAAAGCTACTTAGACCAGTATATTATTTCTGCGGTTGAGTATCTTCAACACGGTATTTCAAATTTAAATTCCTTTTCCTTTTCAAATGTACAAGGGATAAAATAGCTTCCTGTAGCTTCTTATATCAAGGTCAGGATCCTGGTTAGAGCCTATAAACTATAAAAGATCTGCAAACAAAAGACAATCCAGTTTATTACAATACATACAATATTAGTTAATTATACTAAACTGTATGCTACTGTACGGTATTTGTAGATTTTTAAAATTTATTTAGAGTTTTATTTGCCTTCTGTTTTTTTATTATGAATAAGCTATGGAGAAAAATTTTTTACAGCAAAAATTTCAATTTGGATACTGAAATATATAGCTATCAGTTTTCAAGAGCCGTTACAGCGAAAATTCAGATACAGAGCGTTTGGATACTGAGGAATTACTGCATTTTAACAGTTACACCTGCAGCTACTTATGTGAAAAGAGTAATATTGGGCAAACTGACAATCAAACTACATCTACAATTCTTGATTGGTGAAATGAATTTTTATTTACTCTGAACTGTAGTCGCCTTGGAGAAAAGCGTCTGCAAAGTGAAAAAACGTAAACACGACGATCCACTCCACTTACAACTCGACCCTTCTCCACCCGGTCACAGTTTTCATTTCTCAGCATTAACTGAAGACGTTCCTGAATAAAACAACGATCATTTAAACAAAAGGAAACGGATCACGCAACAACACCACAAAACGAACGAGGATCGCCGGTGACCTTTGCGCATTAATTTACGGTGACATGACGAACTACTTCCAGATACACTGCAGAGGTGGTTAATGGAGAGAATGACTTCATAAGACACTCTTTTTCAGGGAATCCATTATTACCCTCCATTGCACTGCTTCCTCTGTAAAGGCATTTTAATTAACTCCTGTGGCTGTGATTTACTTCAGGATGATCATTACCGTGTTCGTTTTTGTTCCCCTGATTATGTGGCCTCTCTGACGTAACCTTTAAAACAATATATTGTCGCCGTGCAGGTCAACAACTGCTAAAGAGCACGTCAGCCGCAAACGCATGCCCACCCGACAGCCCTTACTGTCATTGTGTTTGTCAGGGAAGGGCCTTTCCAGATGTGGCGTTTCCATGTTACTGTGTGACGGAGGTCCAATTTTTCCTGAAGGAGAGAGAAAATGTGCTATCGATTTCCCTGACTTCCATCTGATTCTGCTTCAGCAGCAGCTGCAGCAGGAGCCTGACGTTCGGCTAAACCTTAAATCTGCAGGCTTGACAGGCCAACCTATAAAGTTGGCTGTAATTAAAAAGTGTATTAATCCCGGGTGTGTGCTTTAATAAATTCATTTTCTTCTGGCAAGATTTTCTCCTCGCCTCCTTTAACAAATGTTTACCGAGTTTGCATTTACCGAGTTATAAATGATAAAGAAAGAAAGATGGCACAGCTATTATTGTAGGACGACAAGCGTGGCAACATGAGCTCTTACAAGTAGCAGACCAAAGAAAATGTCGGCGCCAGCAGAAACGTGCCTCCAGGCACTGACTTGAATATAGAATACAGGGGTTATTAGAGCTTAGGACTGTTCTTTTCAGGGGCTACTACTGTACAGTAAAATACTACAGTAAGTGTTGCTGCAATAGTGCCGACAGTACAGTTCAGAAGTGTCTTGATGAATATGTAACCAACAAAAAAAAAAAAAATCCCATTTGACAGGATGGAACAGGACTTTATTGGTCCCTGTGGGAAAATTTGCTGCACAGCAACTGGACACACAGGAAACAAGTCACTCATAAGACGCATAAGAATAAAGAAATGACAGAAGCAAAACAAAACAAATAAATGACCAATAAATAACAGCTGTAAATGCAATCTGATAGATGACGGTTCCTTGTGTGTCATTATGGAGGTGGATGGCAGTTGGAAAGAAGTGCTCTCTACTGCGCCTAAGCTGAATGACCTGGTGGCAACAAGCCCGTTGTAATCATTTAGGGGATTTGAGCCAATGTCCATGATGGACTGTAGCTTATCCTGGCCTTCACTGAATCGGGGCTCTAAACCCGCTTTCCTGACCAGTTTGTTAAGTCTGTGCCTCTCACCAGAAGTGATGATTCCCCCCCCTGCATCAAAGAATATAAGATCATACTTGTTTGGCAGAACGTATGGAGGACCTAACCCTGCTAAGAAAGTAAATGTGTCTGTTCAGGCCATTCAGATTTTCCGTTTTACTACATTATTGCACTTACTACCACTACTCTATTTTTTACAGCATTGGAGGACGCTTGCAAACAAAAGAACAACAGTTCCCTTTTAACACATTCAGAACAATAATGTTACAAAAAAGGAGCATTAAAATCATTAATCATCCATTTTTATATTCTTTTGGGCCAGGATCACGATTGTTACGGGTTTAATCGTAAACAATCAAGTTTGGGGTGACATTTTGGTGACACAGGGCTGCAGACAGCACTCCTGGATGGTGCAAGAAGAAGTGGGCTCAGTTTGTCTGGCTTCGCAAGTTTGCCTCGCACCAAAGAAATGTGCATCTCTTATAAAATTTGCTCATCCATCCACGCTACTCGGCGGAATAAAGGTGCTCAGGGAAGCAGGTGGTGTGGCAGGGAAGCTGCTGCCTCTGGACTCAAAGGACCCGGCTTCAAATCCCTTTCAATTACCGAAACAACTCCATACACAACTCTCAACGTATCACTACTAGGAATAAATGTTTCCCTTCGCCAAAGTTATTACTTTAGTATTTTATCTGCTTTTCAAAAGAAAGACAGAAAATCAATCTCAACATGCAGAAACAACGACGGCACTTACAGATGGCTTTCTGCTTGTCATAAATAATCCTGTAATGGCAGCAACTTGCTTTGCACAGTGCAGTTATCTTCAAACCAGCCCATTTGGGTACTAACTATGTAGATCATTCTTTCAGGCTGACACAGATGTAATTGCCTGAAGTTATAAAGCAACACTTGGATTAATTAAACATTTGCATACTTTGTGCAAAATGCAGAGTAGGGCGTTCTCGTTGTTAAGATGGTCATTTTTTCAGTCTCCTGACGGGTGATCTCGAGCCGGACAGGACTGTCTCACAGAAGTGGAGGAATTGGTCTCCTAAACTCCTGCCTCTAACTATGCCAGATGTCATAGAAGAGAAAGCAAATTACCCCGAGAAGCGCCACAGATAACATTTTACTTTCACCATTATGTCCAAGTTCATTAAAGCCTGTTGTGATATGTGGGAGGCAGCACACCTTACAAGTCAGGGCTGGTTTGGGTTATTTCCATTAGAAATCGATATTCCTTGTCACCCCAGCCAGCAACAGCATGGCTTTATCTCCACCTTTGAATCTCTGAAAGGAGCTCCAGAAGATCCAGAGAAAATTTAGTGTGCCTCCATCGAGCTTCAGATATTTCGGCCTACGTTTTGGGGATTGGGCCTGGACCAATGTGCCCTTGTGCTGAATCAGCACTTTATTGAGGGCCAACGAACAGTATTTAGTTCCCAGTTGCTCCAATTTACTGCAGTACACAGCAAGAATACAGACTTGGACTCTGTGGCCAATCATACCTTTACCCCCCATAGTATGATGCTGACTACACTGACTCATTAAAATTCTGGATTCCTTTTTTTATAAATTGGCATAATGCATTAAATCCATGTAGGAATTAACCCCACTCAGTACCCAAATGTATTTATCGCTTCTGATTATTGCATTTCAATTATTTTTGTAATAAAAAAGAAAACAAAATTATCCATTTCAGCAGCAACATTAAAAATGCAGTTTTTCAAGCTGCAGTTTAGCAGATGTGTAAAACCAGGCCTGCTGTAATTAATCATGGTATTTATAATTACGCATTGTTTTAATAATAACCAGGACAAAAATAAGGTGACGAAAACAAATAGCGTAAGAATCATGCAAACGCGGGCATTTACAGAGGGAGACGCACAGTGTTGTTCTAATCTTTGTGTTTGACATAATGGTTATTAAAAACGTCAATCTCACCGCAGTGGGAATCTTTCCCTTTATTTCCAGCTTCCCCTAAAAATATTTTCCAGCGCTGTCTGCAGAAAGCTGCTCGCCGGAGTCGATTACAACAGCATTCGTCATGCAGTACACAGCATTTAATGAAGCAATAGGGTATTTTACCCACTGCCAAAAATACACGTACAGCTGTAGTGTAAGAAATGAAAAATTGGAAGGTTTATGTATTTTTTTTGGTGAAGGAGAAACACAAGAAGTGGAAAAAATGCAACCCTAAACCAAACCCAAGAAGGGTTATTTCCTCTGACAGCCATGCTTTTGTATTTGCTGTGTGTTATGTGGTGGGGGATGGGCACTGGAACTTTGAACAGCATCCCTGTTCAATACATGCTAAATTATTTAGTGCCGGGTAGAGAAGAGTGCTGGCAATTGACAGCATATGCCAAACAAAACCTGCATTTACATCTATACTTTTCTCCAAACCAACTTGCCATGTTAAAGTACATACAAGTATTTACCCATTTATGAGGCAGGGTAACTTTTACTGAAGCAATTCAGAGTAAGCACCTCCCTGAAGTGTGCTACAGCATTCGAACCTGCCACCTCAGAGTTTGCAGGATTTCAAAATGCGCAAGTTTGCTCACAGACAGACAAAAACGGACACTTTGCTGAAAATAATGGCAAAAAAATCATCACTGTATTATGTCAACATGACTATCTTGGTGTTAGAACTGTTCAATAAGAGATTGCCACCTCACTCAGATGGTTTCTATGGCAGGCCCCTCAGTTAGAAACCACTTGTATATAAGGGCAAAGCACAAAAAAGGACGACCTGAAACGATGAGGGTAAAACGTGGACTCCTGAGCAAGGCAAAAAAGGTAGTCCAATGAGCTGCCTTCTACTTTTAAATTATTTACAGATAGTTTTAAACAAACTCTCAGCTCAGATTGTGTGGGAGAAGCCTTAGACACAGCGTTGGCCCTACCACAGGTTTGAATCAGATTATATCGCTGTATGACTGCAATACGACCACGGTATTACGAGAAGTCATTTCGGGCGCCTGTGTGCAGACAATCGTTTCCTCACAACATATAAACACGCGTCAGTGGAATCAACAGTGGTTTTATGGATGAACGAAATCAAAACCTTTGATGACACTGGCCATCATGGCACCTAAACATCATCGAACGTTAATGGTAGGAAATGAGTGCATGAGGTGGAGTCGATTTCCACATTTTCCACTTCATTCCAGCTTTCTAGCTACAGGCTTTTCTTTGTAAAGAACAATCCAATATCTCACAACAAAGGGAACTTCTACTACTTACTAGTCACTTGATATATATTGTATTGCTTCTATTATTTTTTTTCTACTGACTATACTAAGTGTATTAAAGTGCCATACTGAAAATAGCAAAATATTGAAAATATGCCACCAAAGTAGATTTATTTGTGGTGCCCTTTCAATGTGTTGCCTTCTCTCTAAATATTAGAAATGAAAAATAACCCACTGCTCTCTTGAAAGAATTTAGTAACATACTGCAGATTTTAAAAATTGAGATGTTTGTTATTTCCACTGTCAAAGTGACCCACACTTCCACTGGCCAAACAAGCTGTTGCTAGAAATAAATGTTACTAGAAATGTATGAAATTTTCCACTACACCTGCAAACACCTCAAAGTACTTAACCCTAAAAGCGGAAGCTGGGTGCATGTCCCTGAGTTACAGTGATGTGCTCCAAATCAATGTGAACTTCTTGGCAGGGTCTAGAAATTTGGGTGATGCTGGTGATGTGATAGCAACCGTGACCCAACCCAAGTGCATGAATGTGATCAAAACATTGTTCCACACTTCCGCCCAAGTTTGGGGTGGTGGGGTGGTATAGATGAAAGAGGGTAAAGCACCTTCTATGGTCCTGTTTGGAATACAAGATCACGGTCAACCTTAAAGACGTACTGTCTGAACATGCCCTCAAAAGAACAACTTTCCCTGTGAAAAGTCTTGCTTTCAATATATCTCCTAAGGAAGACCTCAGACATTTATTGGGTTTAAATTAACACTTGAAAATGACCTTCTATGGTTTCTCTGTCTGATGCACAATATTCTTTTGTCCCCATAATATGAACTGCAGACATGTCAAACCCGGGCACTGCACACACACTCCACGAATAGCCACCATCATACTGCAAGAACAACAAGGAGATGAGATGTTTCATTGTTGAGGAAAACTCTTCATCTGTCCCCATTACTGCCAGGCACCCCGAGTCCTCTGAACTAGGGTACAAAAGGTCCCGAGTCAACGGAGGACCACAGGGTTTTGAAAGACAGCAAGATGGACGACTGAGGGTCTCTGAAGCTTTCACATGTCCTACTACTGAGCTGATATTTCAGGTGACATTTCCATGGCAACGTAGGATACCATAGAAAAATCACCTGAAATCCAGCCTTGGGAATCAGAAGGAGACTCGTGTGCATGTATCGTATTTTTAGGTACGATGCGGTGGAGGACTCACAAAAGGGCAAGATGTTATCATCAATAAAAATGTTTACACATGTGCCTTAATTATTTTTGGCTGCTAATGGAAACAGCTTTATGTCTCTTGTAATGAGACTAATTTCTTCACCCACAAACAGCCAGATATTAAAGAAGAATGGTGTGACTAATGAAATGGTTATTGTGCTTTCTAATTTTATCTCCTGTTAAAAAAGAAAAAAGTGTCACACCGAGATGAAAACGTGTCACCCGAAACAGCGTCTGGCTTCGGCTTATTGCCGCTGACCAAAAGACTGAGGGTGTAACACGGGACGTGATCCCTTTAGGCCTCTTCGCCCTCGCCTACACAGTGTTGGAAATACACGCCAAGCTCAAGGTTGACCTCACATAGCGTTCAGTAAATTATTCAGCTTTGCCTGCAAAGATGTACCTTGGTAGAAGTGAATGAGAAAAGTACAGATTTTTTCCATTATGTGTAGAATGCATAAACAACAGTTTGCACATTATGAAAAATAAAACTGACTGGTAAAAATGCAAAGTTTGAAACTATATCGGTGTATGTTGGGGGTCTTCATTCAATTATCAAAATCACATTAATTCTTGCAGTAAAATCATATTTATATTTTTGTCTCAGCACTCTCATGATGATTTACTTTCCCCCTTTTTGTCTGAGGAAATGGTTATTAACTGAAATTAAGTGATTCCATTTTGTAATATACACAAATATAAAGGCCATACTTTATACAGCTAAAATATAAAGCTAAAACTTACTCTGAAACCGCTTAGTAAAGGTAACATACAGAGTATTTATTTGCTCTATTGTTAAGGGATCACAAGTCGTTATTTATGTTCGCAACATATACAACATGCCTAAAAAAACAATAAAAACAAATGTTTCAGATACTGCCTTGCAAATGTGACATAACTAAACAGGGAAATGCAGATAGATTATATTATATGTAACAGGTCATACACAAATTTTACCATATTAACTAGTGTAACATTCCTAAGAACTGCTTATGAATCAGATTCTCATAAATTCTCAAATCAGGCATAAATTACAATTGATTTAATGGGCAATATTATAAAGGGATCATAAGTCAAAAAAAACACATTTTATATATATATAGCAAAATGTTAACAGTACAATATTCTGCTAAATGCTCAAACAAAAATAAGCGACCTGCACACAATGAGTAAAGTGCTCAGCAGAGGCAGATCAGCAGATGCCTGGTTACACACATACTGGAGAACTGGGATAAGAGGAAACGGCTCTGACGTGGCCGGCAGGATTTATATATACCCCTCCACACTAGGCTTACAAACTATAATTTTTTGGCTTTCAGTGCATTTCTAATAACGGCATCAGCAACTTGTTAACTGGATTTAAAGTACAATTTTCTTATGCACAGAATAACAACAACCACAGAAATGTCACATAGCGAGAATCACAGCATGACACACAACTAGAGGATATTGTGAACAGCTCCCATCATGTTTCAAAAAGATTATTCACACTATGTCTCAATTTGTGCTTTGATACAAAAGGTAATATGCACTCCATCAAAGCATAATTCAACTGTTTAGAAGTCACTTCTGGAGGGGAAACCAATTTTATGACACTGAATTAACAAACCTGGTTCCACATTTTGCTTGTTATTTAGGGTTCTTGGTGGTTTTGCTGATATCATGGATTGTCTGACTAAAGAAAGAACAAAAGAAAATTAAACAACTGAACAACTTTATATACTCATGTTAACAAAAGTATTTTATTGAAGCATATTTAAATGATCTACATTTGATCAAATTAATCAAGTATCAGGAAAAGAACTACAAAACATAGGAGAAAGATTTCTCCTCCAGACTGTCACACTAGTCAACACTAAGAGTTTTGCCCTCAGTGTAGAGGAGTTTTTTATATATATATAGGAAATAGGCTTCTAATCAGGATTAAACAGTGGTGGTAATAGTTCAGTCTGTAAGAGGGAACATATATTCGGTGTGTTGCTCTGAGATTTGAGAATGATGAACAAAACACAGACCAGACTGGACGATTACCTCCTTGTGTTTTAGGGTTTGTGACACATGCTGGAGATGATCATAGCACAGATGTGAAAGCAAACCACTGTCGAGCCACTGTCACCTGAGAAAGGAGCTCTGATGGGGGGGGGGGGGGCATGGATTCTCTCCAGTGGCAGGAGACCTGGTTCTTTTCCTAGTGAGTTTTTGATTGACTTTTTGACTCAGCTGACTAAAAGCTGCCAGGCGCACCAACCAGCCTGAGCAACCAACTTGCTGGTTTTCATACTTAAAAGACACACATGTTCGCAACTGCAACCAGACTGTGAATTTATGGGTGTGAGGAACAGATCCTCCCTTACTGGTACAGCAGAAATTGAATATGAAACCTTGGGCTGCATTTCTTGACATTAAAATCTCCTTTTTTTGATGAGAACAAGAACTGTAGGGCATCATGAGCCCCACTTTGGGGTCACAGGGTCTGCTTATGCACTCAACCAAATTTAATTGTTTTAACATCACCAACTTCAAATTTAATATTCTTCCTCATATATGACACTTTGATCACAACGGCGGCCTGCTGGTGAGACTGAAATCACTGCAAAATCACAACTGAATACAGGATAAAGTAGCCTGAACTGCTCACTATTACTGATGGGGGAAAAAGACATACAAGCACTTAGACATCTCTTCTAAGGAACGTGCAAACATTACACTCTGCAGCTGTGCTGAGCAAATCTCAAAGGTAACGATTCCCACCTACAACTAAAATGTGTCTGGATTTTGGTGGATATGTATTAGTAGCCAATGCATAGATCTGACAGTCCAAGTGGGAGTGGTCCTGGCATTCAAACCTGCTTGGTGATCACAGCAAAAACCTGCCTACATCAGCACTGTTTATATGTGTTTAACAGAGCCCCCCTGCTGGAGGAGGTCGCTGGGTAGCAACAGCGACGAATCAATCATTTACCTGTTCCCTTTGTTCCGCACTGTTCGCACTTACTTCCCAACCGGGAGTGGTGGCGGGCTATCGGAGGCTGGGTAGTTTCCCAATGTGGTAGCAGCGGAGAGGCTTGACCTACTTCAGATTCGCTTGGTGCTCCCGGATGGGGCCCAACATGTCTCATGCGTACAAGTGGCACACGCGGAAGGCAAAGATCACCTAGAACGAAGCGCAGAACTGGGGCATGTGGCACCACAGCACATCTGGCTGACCTGGGTGGATGTGGGCACGTTGGTAATGGGTCCCTCCCTTGGGATCGACAGTATATATGTGCAGTTGTGTGCTCGCAATTGTCAGAATGAAAAATTACTGGGGTCCAGATGCTTCAAACTGTCTGACCTGCTGCTCTGTATTACCCCCTTTTACACATGGTTCTCCAACCACACAGTGGAGAGAACTTTGAACACTATGAACTTCCTGATAAATTTACTCGTGCAGCAGATCCTTTCCTCCAGCAATGCATGATTATTAGCCAGGATTTAGCCGACACCTTAGACCACCGTGACTTATAATGATAAGTACAGTACACTGAACTCACTAAAACACCCCCTTTCGCACGCGCGCACGCACGCACATACACACACACACACACACAGACACACACACACACACACACACACAGACACACACAGAGGGCAATTTAAGACCACAAGTTCACCCAAATCACCCAGCTTTCCTTTTCCAGCTACAGACTTGACACCTGAAACACTCCTGACAGTAAGTGAGGTTTTGTGTCGTCAATTTAAACTCCAAAATGGCTACTTACTATTTTGAGCATTTAAAAGTCGGGCTCTGAAAAGGCTAAGAGAAGCAGGAACAGTAGCGTCGCATGCAGAGTGTACATGCGAGATGCCAACAGATTTTCTCGCCCCCCTATACACACACTGTGGCAGACGCTGCACACGCTCTACACTTAGAGAAAGGGAGAACATGCAAGTTCCGCTCAGACTGGACCACATTCAAACCCATCTCCAGGTGCCGCATACACAACCATGCTGGGCCTACTGGTGTGCACACAGATTTATCATACATGAGATGCATCTGTTGCCCCAATCTAGGGGGGTGGGTGGGATCTGAAGAGGCAAGATGAAGAACTACAGTATAAATCCATTATTCCTGCCAAGGTATATTGACATTTCTGTTCATGTATTCTTTATAAGAAGCTTATTGCATTACATTACTCATTCAACTGGCAAATCCTTTGCTAGGGGCAATTTACATATTATTCATTCATTTAGGTGGACTTCTGGGGGCAGCTGAAATTACCAGAAAATACTCGGATCAAAACGTCTCATGCATGAACTGGCGCTGTGACAGAACCTGCACCTCTGCTTACACCGTATTCCCAGTGTGACAAACGGCACATGTGTTTGCTAAAGCACAGAGTACAGACACATCTACAGTAGTGCATTAAAAGCATTAATGCATACATGTATGGATGGAACACACAGATGTGTGTGAACGATTGCATACGATCAAAAGCAAACACTGGAAACGTTTATCCATCAAGACAGCGGCTTCCAGATCAGAGTGTCTGTAAAAATTATACACTGATGTGCAGCTCAGCTGAAATGGAATGCAGAAGACAGGAAAGTGCAGTGAACCCTAAGACTACAGTTGGGTTATATTTTCACCAGCCAGACTGATACCAGAACATTCTTCTTACTTCTCTCATTTTTGTTCACTTGGTCTTAAACATGTGTCTAAGTAACTTGCTGTCCGCCTCTGTTTTACACAACAACCAGCATTTAAATAAATAGGTTAATTTATGAACTGTGCAATAAATGTGGTGACACTGTGCAAACATATTCAGTCAAAGTGAAAAAGGCAATTTAGCTGATAACACTATGCAGCCTCTTTAAGTTCTATTAAAAACAGAACACAATAGAGTTTATTACAACAAATACAGTATTAATTTATTACAGTACACTGTACACTACTGTAAAGTTTTTGTTGACTTTCTAATATTTTTATGGGAAATTAGATTTTTGGATAAACTTAGGATAAAAATTTGTTATAGTAAAAGTTTCTGTTCAGATACCCATATTTAGACAGGTTTTAAGAGCTGTTACAGAAACATTCAGATAGAGAGTTAAGAAACAGATATCATATATAGATATCAAGGAACTGTTGGGCTTACTTTTCACATTTGCTTCAAAAACAGGCCAGTGACTCATGGAACGACATCCCTAAATGTCAGTTTACCTAAATTATTGCTTAGCTGACACTTTCACCGAAAACAACCTACAATATCTGACCACTTTATACATTCAGAACGTTTATTGGAGGCAAGTCAGGGTAAACAGCTGGCTCAGTGGTACTGCAGCAACAGCAGGTCATAGGGCTGGAACAAGTAATCTTCAGGTGACAGGTTTGTGTTCTAAAACCGATGCAACTGTTGTTTCCCCCATCCTGCAATTAGAAGTTGAATGACACTGAAACCCATGTTGGCTGGAGCCCCACTGGCCAGCTGAACTGCAGGGTCGCTGTGCCAGACAGTTATCACACAATGAGATGCAGGCTGGGGTCACAAAATGGAGGGTCCACAGACAGAACCCCCCCTGCTACTCCCTCTGTGATTTTGTATAAAAGCCCAGGACATAAACATCACAGGACACAGCAGGTTGAAAAACCCTCAGGTTCAATAGGCCCCTTGCTAATTTCCTCTGTTACCAGAGATAGAAAGAAACATGGTGAAATGACATGAATCAGGCATGCTAGGACTCCAGGTGCTTTTTCCTTTCTCCACTAGGGCAGAAGAAACCCTTCTCAGAAGAGGCTTAAAGGTTTAGATCCATAGAGATCTAAAGTGCAAGTCCAACAAAAATTGAATCCTCACCACTGCAATTGACCAATAAAACCCCAGTTACTAGGGTTCACCAGAATACCTGAAAAAAGAGTGAGGTGCCATCAGAAAACATTCACCAGTGAAACAATCCCCAGGGTGTTTGTTTCCACACCTCTAGCCAGTATAACATCAGAATTCTTTTATTTCCCTAAAAAGTGACAAAATGTCAGAAAATGGAGGGGGGAAAAGTTGAGTACAACCAGCATGATGAAACTGTCTGGCTGCCATGGTGGAAGTCATTAGGGGGACGGTACAGAAAGAGATGTCAAGAGTGATGCTTGTGGACAGAGGGGACCACCTGGGACCACCAGCTGCAGCCTGACATGGTGCCCAGGGAGGGTCTTCATAGCAGAAACCTCCTGGCACTGGGGCTGATCTATTATGTAAACATGGGAGGAGGGAACCAAGGTCCATTATAACCATGGAAACCCACATTGTGATACACAGGAACAGCATTGTTTAACACTTCATCACTGTGTCCTCCAAAGCAAAGTTACTTACCCTAGTACACTATCCTGGGGTACAAACACCACCTTGTGAAATGGTGCCCTGACTAAAGGCACTGGCAGCAATAAAATAATAACCTTTGTATTTTTAGGCCCATAATTAATTTATATATAAATAACAGTTGAGATACCTGGTGCTGCCTGGGTCAATAAGGTGTAGATGTGGAAATGTACAAAGTTTAAGACATTATACTATATTGAATAAACTGTTTTACCATTAAAGTGGTTGCATTTAATACTTAAATATTGATAATGGGTCACAGTCAACTGGAAAGGGAAAAAATTAAATATAGTTTAGCAAACTTTACTGCCATGATATGACTAATGTGTGCAGTGCTATGTATCATGTATAATTTCTACTGGCTCCTGTGATCAAACATGCAGACAGCACTGAGAGCGACATGCATCAGTTGTGCACGGTGATGAATTATATATCGCCAAATTTTATTTTTTAAACCTGTTGAATTTAGTACATTTGCTTGTGTGGAGCAAGAAAATCCGTCAGCCTCTTATCCTCTGTGCTGTGTGTAACATCACCGCTCCTGCTTCTCCGATCCTTTTTAGAAACCGAGTTTTAAATTTGCTAAACAGTAAGTAGCCTTTTCAGAGTTTAATTTAATAAAAGACTATGAAAAACCTCACTTAGGGTGAGAAGTACCTGTGTAGCAAGTTTCAAAAACAAAACAATTTGAAAAAAAAACTGTGCATAAAGAACAGACAGACAGACAGACAGAGATAGAGGTTTATGAATTAAAAGGTCATTAACGTCCAGGTCTTTACACAATTGATTGTCATGCTTCTGACTTGGCGCAGCAGGTGGCAGAGCAGTTAGAGCTGCTGCGTTCTGACATGAACAATCCAGGTTTCAAAAACACCTCCTGCTGTAGTTCCCATGAGCAAGATACTTAAACTGATACAAATGTGTGCAAGTGACCAAATAGGCTTTGATGATATTATTGTATTTCAGCACAATCAACACAATTAGCTGACTGAATTAACATAACTCATCTTACCAATATAACCAGTGGTCTACTGCACTTTCTAAGATAGCCTTGTAGAGTGTACATCATCTTTAACAGTGTTCTGGTGCCTTCTGGGTGGGTCTCCTGCGACCTTCATTTGCTGCGCAGTAAGTCAATCACTGCTCGTACCCACTGGATGGGGGTGGTGTGGACCCTAAGGAGCACATAGCTAGCAAGGTATGGGAGGTTATTGCTTCTTTTCCACATATGTATTATTCATTAAGCCTTTTCATCTGCACTGTGAATACTAACGAAACGTCTCTCCAAACATACTCTTACACAGACTCCTTTTAATGTAGGAGCTATTTTAAACATGCACAGATCTAATAGTTTATCCACAGATGGGAAGACAAGTAGCTACACCTCCCCTCTGAGTTCTCTTCTTCCTGCACGCACTTTGGATGGAACTCAACACCGCTGTTGAAGGCCACAAAAAAAAAGTCTCATTCATAAACCCCAGCAAATATTTTGTGCTTACTTTGAATTCAGCTTTTTAAAAAAAATACTGGGGTGAAATTTTTATCTAATAATCTCTCTTGGGAAAAAAATTCACCAGTTTATCCGAGGACACGCCGACTTCCACCTTTACCGTTTCCGTAGAAACACGTCGAAGTCCGCTGATGCTCTTACAACATCTGGTGACTGAAAGCTCGTAAAGCGCTGTTCGCAACACCAGGAAGTTTAACGCCAACCTAAAGGTACCACAAAGTGGTGTGTGAAAGGTGGAGAACTTCTTACAGCTGTTAAATGAACCAGCAGGCCAGAAATAATTCTAAATAAATCTTTATCAAGTAGAGGTGTAGGGGGAAGGAAGTAAAAGTTAAAACGGTTGTGCGTGTTGGTTTTTCACAGCCGGCTGCTCGCAAACAGAGGGAGGTTGTAATGAGTTTTGTGCACGTTGTTGCTGATGCAGTAATGAACCATCCGTGGGGTTACAAGGACTCGGGGCCTTCAAGGTGGGCGGGCCATGCCGACCACACTCCATTTGTGCTGAAGGCAAGAAATTGATTTCAGAAAGCATGTTTAATGAGTGCGGCCAGCGAATTAATTACACATTTCTTCCCCCCCAGCTCCATTGTCCTTCCGGTGACATTCAGTCGGGCTCGAGAGGCTATTTGAATGGAAACAAAAGGCAAAACTCAGGCTGGGTAAATAAATCCCCACCGAGGAGCGCTCGAGCGCGTCCCGAGATAATTAAGACGGGCAGAGCGGCGGCAGTCAGGAGCGATTCCAGGAGACGGTTCTGCAAGCGGTCACCTCAGCCCACCTTCGTGCCGCTAGGAAACAAACAATCACAGCTTGAGAAGTTCCAATGCGACTTTCCCATCCGCACAGCACTTCACGCTCTGTGACTGTTCATTTCATTTTTCGCTTATTTTGTACACCCAACAAGAGCACGGCAGGCTTTACGGAAAGCCACCAATAAAGCTGTTTTGAGCTTGTAAACAACTGTCATCCATCTGTCCCTCCATCCACTTTCAATCTAGTCTAGTCGGGGTGGTGCTGATTCTATACTGGGTGTACACTAGGAGGGCGCGATGAAAACTGGAAGGAAGTGATACACATTCACACACTTAGGGCAGTTTGCTCACAGTTTTGCTACTTTTTTTGGTCAGAAAATTCTATATGGACAGAGACAGAACATAGAGACATCGAACCTCTATCTAGATAGAGAGAGAGAGGGGCAGAGGGTCAAATACAGGATCACAGGGTCATACAACATTGTATAATAACAGTGTCCAGACGTTCCAAAATTGTTTTGAGTTATTATGCAGGTCAAGTGGAAGGAAGTTAAACACTTCAGACATCCACATATTTACAGAAGGAACGTTGGCTGTAGACCAGTGCTTTAAAACACGTGTCTTTGCCAAGTCTGTCAGAGTAAACAGCTGACGTTCCAAGACCTCATCAAAAAGAGGGTTTTGGTTGTGGTTTAGCAGCAAAATAGATGTCAAGTCAAACTTCACATTGAAGGTCTTTTGAAAGTTTGAGTGAACCTGTGAAACTTGTATCATCTTGTATCACAGTCCCAGAATAGGCGCATCAAAGTACCAGGAGCCACTTTTACAGTTGAAACAATGTTTTTCCATTTTTTTAACGTGGTCTGAAATGACCACCTATGGTAGCTACACATAAATGTGGTCTCCATGTCAACAGAGCCGAAGCCAACTTTGAAACCACAGCTTATAAATGAGTGCTGAGTCTCTCTGCCGTCCAAAAGTTCCATCAGATGTGTCTTTAAACTAAACCTTCTTGCTTTCTCTTCCTGATGAGAAAGTCTCCATGTGGGACTTTACTGCTGCTTTTCAAAGTTTAACACCACCTTTCACACCGAGGCAAACAGGGTCTGCTAAAAATGTGCTAATTTGACGTGTTAATTTGGTCGTCAGCAGCGATTTTGCTGCAAGTCGTTTTAATTTGCGATCACAGATGTACACAGTCGTGAACGTGTGCAAGTGCACAGAATTAAGACGTCACAGAAGGAACGGGATGAGAGACAACAGCAAAACTAGACTGTCTGTGGACAAGAGGGGGTTTTTAAAGCATCGGTCATGACAGACTGAGAGGGGCAATGCAAGGTCATGCTGTTGGCATCAAATAACACCTGTACCCAGAATCACTTCAGCTATGAAAACATGCAGCAGGTACAGGTGACCACAGGCTGTCCTCGAAATGCAGCAGATGCAACTTATGACAACCGTCTTGTTATTTTGGCTATCAGGGTTTCCAAGTCGAGACATTTGGTAATAATGTTTAAAGACGAATGTCAAGTGCTGAATGCCAACATCAGCTGGTCACAACATTGCAACTCACCGCATCTCTCATTGACTCAGTCAGTGTCTGCCTGTTCAATGCAGCCTTTACACAGACTGCTGTGCAACAGGGTTGTATAATATGTTGAATAATTACCAATTCTGTTTATTTTTCTAAACTATACAGTACTAAACTACTACTGAACTAGTAGTAGTGTATACTAGCACTACTGAGTTACACTTGCTGAAAAACTGTCCCCCCCTTTTGCTTTTTAGTAACTGTATACCAGTACAGTATAGTACTGCTAGTACTATACTGTACTAAACTATACTGTTTAATACAATATAAGGTAATGTGCAACTTATGACAAAGTCATCTTACCATGAAGTCATTGGAACAGAGACACAGTTGAGTACCATCCACGCTATGAAAGACCAAACATCTTGGAAATTTAGCACAGTAACCAGAGTATAGGAATCATATTATATTTCCATTTGAAAATTCTGTCTAAAATTAGAAATTTGATATACTACTACTGCTACTACTAATAATGATAATAATGGGAACTGGAACTTGTGTCACAATAGGTTGAGCCAGCAGGTGTAGAAGTGCAGAAGTTTTAAATAAAAAGGATTCCTACTGAGTGCAGAGAGGTTTGCAGGGTGAAAAAGTCATCCAGCAGGCACCTCTCTGAGATGTGTGCGAATTCCCTCTCTATAACAGCGCAGTGATGTACTAAAGGGGGGAGGCAGCCCAAGGGAAAGAGTATTGCGGGGGGTGAGGGGAGGACCAGGCATCAAGGGAATTGTTGTTCTCACATTCCTCCAAATTACTGAGACAGAGGATGGCCCTTCAATGACTATCAAATTTGCCACTCACATTTCAAGAGGGAACATCATGCCAAGATGGTGAAAAAGATGCCTTTTCAGGCAGTTTAAACTGGAGCAGCGTCTCTCTGAGAAACATCTCCAGTTGCTTGTGTGAGCTTCTGCTGGAAGTTTGCTTCTCAGCCAAGTTAGGTTGACTGCCATCAAACTAATCCCCCCTTGTCATACGTTCTTCTGTGAGGAGCCCTGCACTACAATTAGGGTCCAAGATGATGATAAAGACCATAATATTACAGAAGCAACCAGAAAGCCACCAGTGATCTTCATTCACCCACTAGGTCAGGACACAATCCTAGTATTTTGGGCCCTGACCCCCTAATAGCAATTTCTCATAACCATAATCTGGAGGGCATGTCTTTAGACCCCATCGTGGTTGAATCCTTTAGGCATCATTCTGCTCACACTGCTAACAGTTCATTGAAGCCACCAGGAATACAGTTAAGAATCTTGCAACCATCCAGATTCATTTCCTCCTGCGACTCAAACACAACAACATGGCAGCATCACTTCATTGCATCTGCTCTAAGTTTATTTTTTAAGCAACCACAACCACCCTTTTAGCAAAATAAGAGCAATTAATTTCTCATAAACCACTTTTGACAATAAGCGTGAAGCAGAAAACAGACAAACGTATTCACTGTATATAAACACATGGCGGATTATTACTTTCTTTTAATTAAAACGTGTTCTTACAGACTTTCTCTCCTCTGGAATCCAGCGCGGGGCCAGAACTCCTGACGCAAGGCGCTGAAATGCAGCAAAAATCATTATGTAATTGCAGTGACCTACAAACCGAAATAAAAAAATGAAAGACAAATTTCAAAACAAAACACAAAAATCTGGGCTCTGGAAACATTGCATGTTGTAAATAATGTTAAGATGGGAGACGGTTTTCGGAAAAACCTATAAACGACATAACGGCTCATCAAAATAAGAACGCCGCAGATTGGTCACATACGGTAAAAATCGTTCACCATCAAGAAAGGCATTATGTGATCTATTACCCGTGTTTATCGTCTATTTGCTCATTGTCTTTCTCCGTCTACACAGAGCTGCCAGATGACATCATTTGCCAAACACGCCCTATTAAACTGAGAACTGCCCTGGAGTTAAAAAACGTCCATCACTTCATGTGAATAAATCAGCTTAAGTGGTTCTGGGGTCATGACACACACACACAAACACACACACGCACACACTTATTTTCCTATATGTGTTGGGATATCATATCAACATCTATTTGAATGCAATAAATGATTTTAACTATAACCCCAAACATGATAAATAGGGAGGCAGATTATCACAGCACCTGGGCTGTTTGGGTGTGGGTTCTAATCCAACTCAGTCTGAGTGGAGTTTGGATGCTGTGTATGGTTCGCATGGGTTTCCTCTGGATGCTCGGGTTTCCTCCCACAGTTCAAACGTGTGTTTCAGGTTAGCTGCTCATTGTAAACTGGATGTGTGCACCTGGATGGTGACTCCTCCAGGATGAACCCCCCCTCCCCCGCTTGTTGCCTTGCGTTCAGCAATTTTGGGATCTAAATTTTGGTTTGACACCCTCATCTGAACAAGAGGTTGTTGATGATGGATGAATAGCAAACAAAAACATTCCTGCACTTCTAGTTTTTTTTTAAATAAGCTTTTTCCCCAAGGCATTTTGTGCTGGGGTAATGCACATTTCACAATGTGTGATGTGAGGAATTTACAATCTTTTTGGTGCTAAATTCTTTAAAAAAAAGTCCTATCTAGCACATACGCGCCCGCACACACACACACACACACGCACACACGCACACACGCACACACCAACAGTCAAAAACTATCAAGCGATTATCGATGCTTTCAGAACCTGGCAGGGGNGTCCTATCTAGCACATACGCGCCCGCACACACACACGCACACACGCACACACCAACAGTCAAAAACTATCAAGCGATTATCGATGCTTTCAGAACCTGGCAGGGGTTGATCGTGGCCTTCCAAGTAGGTAAGGGGCAGAAAATAGCACTTAAGTGGGCCAATTTCAAATTCAGTTTCAATTTCTGGATTTATGGAGGCCCTCAAGAGCAATACTGTAAAAGCAGGAAAAGCAAAAAGGGGGGTGGGAAAGTTTTTCAACAAGTATAACTCACTTTTCTTCAAATGCTGACTTTTGGTGAGAAAGGAGAAGAAAAAATATACTCCTGATCTGTTGTAGTGCTGGCAACCAGCTCACATGACACCTGCAAACTTCTAGTGGAGAGGTGAGGGTGTCACAGAAGCTGCACAGGTCCTGCCAATGATAAATGCTCCAGTTGGAGGGGGTGATGATCTCTTCTGTGGAACGTTCACAAGGACAACAAGATGTGTGAGAGCATTAACTCATGAGCTAGTAGCCAGGAATGCAGAAAGAGAGAGGATGGGGTTTACAGTTATGATATACCATGGTATACCATGGTATAGCAAGAAATGTTCTGTTAGGGCACCTGTTCTCATCACCTGGCAAAAAGAGGAACAGGTGTCCTGAAAATCATCAAAAGTGTCACTGAGTTTACAGCAAAATGGAGTACAGGTCTTACTTACTCCGTCATCATCCACTTTTCCCAGATGACTTATTGAGCAGCCTGGTTTACCCCCTCTCTTTTTTATATATGTTTTTTCTCCCGTTTTTCATTTCACTTTTTATTTCTTATTGAACATTATTATTTTTATTATTAGTTTTCCGTCTGCACCTCACGGGAAAGGGGGTGGGGGTGGGAACCGTGTGGGGTGTTCATATCCGGGTGACAGTGAGGAATTTCAGGAGCCTCAGATTACAGTCGATTTATGAAACTTTTAGTCTCAAGGGAAGGTGGCAGGGCAACTTGGGGGGGGGGGGGGGTT
>UFQX01000030.1:1966315-2055302 GCA_900497675.1 Arapaima gigas
GGGGGGGTGGGGGGGGTTTGGGAGGAGAGGCAAAAGAAACAAGAGGAAAGGGAAACCATAGGGAAACAGCAATAGTACTAGTAGTCGTAGTAACAGAAGTAACCATAGCAACAAGAGGAGCATGAATAATAATACATTACAATAGGTAAAATAACTAGTTCCTTATCTCAGGAGTGTGTTTCCAGGAGGAAATCCACTGAGCAGATCTAGTTTTCAACCCATGACCTTTCCCACTAAAACATCAGGATTGCTATTTTCAGCAGCGTATCTAAACTAAATTACTTGATTAATTGACTAAGAAGAGCCAAGTAAATTCACTTCTAACTTCTGTTATAGTTAGGAATGGGTGAAGGATCATCACTCACTTGTTGAACCACGTGTCCCGGTGAGGGATGCATTGTCTACGCTGGTATCACTGGGGCCTAGCCTAAAAGTTGTACACCCTGGAGGAGAGGAGACGCGGTTCCATTCTATGGTGGCTACACACCACAAACAAACACACTATGGGCAATGGAGGGTGACCAGTTAACCTGTAACACACGACTCTGGACTGTTAACTGGGGCATCCAGAGAAAACTCACAGAGACATGGGGAGAACATGCAAAGTCCACACAGACATACCTAGATTCAAACCTACACCCAACCGGCCCAGGTGCCTTGAGACGTTGTAGCTCCCTGCTCAGCGCGCCACAGTGTCATTATTCAATTCACTTTTCTGTATCTGTATTGGTTTGGAAAACCTGGTTCTGATTAAAAAAGATAACCTGTGAACTCAGTCATAAACTTAGAGAATTATAGGATATATTCATTTCAGGGTGTTGGTGAGACACACAGCAATTGGCGAAAATGCTACAAATCAGCCCCTCTTTGCAGGGGTAGTTTAACAGATGAAATATTTAATGGCTTTTCCCTGAATCTGGCTGAGAGTCAACAAGGGTTTGTCTGGCAGAATGTCCACCACTGTGAACAGCAATTATTATGGAAGCAGAATTAAAAGAACAGTTATGCTGCTGTCATTTTGCTAATAGCTTTTGCAGCCAAAACCCTTTTTTTCTGCACCTCACTTCTCCAATGTCCACCTGAGACCACATATTAAAGTCTCATTGCATTTTCACAGAATTACTGAACTGTAATACTTTAATATTAATAGTGGTAGTAATATCTAAGCCAATACTGCAGCTTCTTTCACAAAATATCAAACTTCTAAACATGAGTTGAGGTCTTGGTCCAAACATCACGACGTTGTGGTGACAATGACACTCGACTACAGCAACCTGTAAGTTCTGCATTCTAATACTATTTTTTGTGTACTTATAGTCAGACCAAAATAATAAACAGAAATAAATAAAATAAAATAAATAAAAATAAAAATAAATAAAATAATTAAGCTGCATGATGCATAGAAAATAAAATATAGGTGATAAGAGGTACCACATATTTAGATTGCATTATCAAATTAATTGCGTATTTTTGTTTAGAAACCTATTTAAGCTAAAAAGCCTGCTCCACCTCTGAGAAAATTCCACCAAAACTGACTCCATTAAACTGAGCACCACTGCAATCCAAAAACGCAGCTTTGGTTCAATCACAAACGCTACAAAGAAAAACATTCCAAAGCCTGTTGTATGAAATCTGATTGCAAATGATCCGCAATCTTAAAACTATATTCATCCTTAAACTACGACTGAACAAAAACAACTTTCTTCACCTTGGTGAAAAGTGGCTCCTCCCTCAAGACACCTTCCCCTTTGTTAACTGCGAAATTTCAACATGCAGCCATTTGGAAAGGTCTTCCATGCCTTGGCCGAAGCACTCCAAGCAGGGAGGGAAGGAACGAGGAGATGCACCATCTTTCCTCGGGTAAATATTTTCTGTGATGAAAGGAACTCAGTCAAAGGGAATTATTATATAACAAAGGGTGCAGTGGGCAGAAGACATGGATGAGACAAGAAAACCACCAATAACAATACATAGGGAAGGTGAAATTTTACCATCTAACATCACTTTAGAAACAATGACAGAGAGGTGCAAACTTGACAGAAATTAAACCAGTCAGGCCAATTGTGTTCCTTCCTTATTCAGTGATGGAACACAGTGAGTAACATTAAAGAATGAAAAAACCTAGTACAGTTGTCATAATCTTAGAGCCTAGAAAGGAGTGAAAAACAGATGTGACCCACTGCTTTCTTAATGCAGCCCTCGGAGTGGCTTCTACACAGCAGCTTCCTGAAATAGCTTCAACTTAGCTGCGCAGACAGCCTTGCAGGGAAGACAGAGTCGCTTTGGTAATTAATACCAGTGACATTTTAAACCAAGTAGTTTTGCCTCGCTTTGCTAATGATGTCTATATATAACAGCATTAAAGGCATGTCACTTAGCGAAAATAAGAACATCTTTGCAATGCCAGATGAACCCCTTAATCTCAGGGTGGTCCCTCAGAGATGAAGTTCATTTATTTAAAACTGCGCCCAGAAAGCGCTTCTCTGTCAGATCACACAAATGCTGGCAGTCTGAGGACATCCGTCTTAAGCACGATGCATTTAAATCACTTAGAGGTACAATAAAGGAGGAGGTGAAATTTCAAAAACCATGTCTAAAGACAAAGTAGCCAATGAGGTAAGCTAATTTTTTTTGTTTTTTTAACAGTGTCTGCTGTAGTTATCTATTTCTGCTATAGTGAGAGGAAGAAAAGGCCACATATGGGACAACGTCTTAACTGCCCCTCCGGGAGAAGAAATTGTTTCTGCCACTTCAAGAACAGAAAATAAATTCAAATTTGTGTTTTTCTTTATCCAGTGTTATATATTACAGTCTTGGGGTTTTTCTCTGCATTATTTATCCACAAGATTAGGATCCACTGGCTGAACATCCCCTCAACAACAGCATGCAACAGTGGAGACAACTTCCCGAGCCACACCTCGTACACGGGTGCAATCCTGTGACGAACACAACATACATCTGTAACAGACTGCGGGAAGACAGAGTCATCAGGAGAAACCCTGCAGATACCTAATCCCCCCCCAAGCCAGTTTCTGGAACCTCTCATACATGCATTATGCAGACTGGAAAGGTACAGAATCCACTGACTTAGAAGCAGCTTCAGTGAGGACTTCCTTTCTCCATCCCACTTTGAACTCACCCACATTCATATAGACATGCAAACCTGTGCAACAGGCTCACGTTCAGGACGGAGTGAAGCGCCACCGCAGCCAGTTTCCACACACCGCAGTTAACAGTGAGCTCAACACGAACAGCATGGTAAAAAACACAGTAACACTGAGTAGCTGGGTACCATTATGTTCTCCTAGGAGAAATGACTCAAAGCCACGTGTTTTAATAAAAAAACAAAATTTACAATATTGTCCTCAAATGCAGACAGTGAAAATTTGACTTCTTAAATTAGTACATTTGTGTGTGTGGAGCGAGAAAATCCGTTAGCCTGTTTTACGTCAGCATGTGTGTTGATCATGTGGTGTCCACTGCTGATGCTGCGCCTGCATGCATGTGAGTGCGTGAGGAGTGGAAAAGTCCATTGGCGTCACGTACGTATGTTGTGTGTGATGTCACTACTGCTTTCCCAGGCCTGGTCAGAGACCAAAAATAATAAGTAGCCTTTTTGGAGTTTAATGAACTTGACTATGCAAAAACCTCACTAAGGGTAAGAAGTACCTGTGTGCCAAATTTCAAGTCTGTCTTGAACAACAAAGCCTTGCATAAAGAACAAAAGACAAACTGAAAAATGATGGACATAGATTTATTATTTACCTCTTCCTGAATGCTCTATACTTTTAAAATTTGATAAGTATTTCAGTTTTCTAGTATGTTCTTCAAAATAATTCAAATTATTAACTAAGACAACACATCTCTGACAACATATTTACAAAAAAAATGACGTAACCACAATTTATTTATTCTGTACAGTTTGTCACTATGTGAGAAATTAGACATTTGGAGGAAAGGACTTTATGGGTTTTGAGGAGGACAGGATTTTAGGCTTTCAGTCACCTGCAGCTGCTCTTTGGAAAGCAGGGGTCAGACCAATAGGACTGGTTGGGAGTTGGTGACCCGTGAAATTGCGTTGTCATGGGGGGTCTCGGCAACTCACTGCCCTCCTTCGTCCTCACTGTCCCCCCGTCATGCACACAGGGTCCTCCCAACACCTTACTTTTGACCATAATGTTCATCACATTTCTTAAAGACCAAATTGATTTGATAATGATGGAGAGTAATTTTCTCAAACATGGTGATACCTGACATGGACCAAAATGGCTGCCCACACTCACGGTTACGCTTGTTTCGGTGTGACAGTGGAACAGTGTTGGAGCTGCTGAGTGGAACCTGCTGCATGTGATGGAAACCCGCCGTGCTGGTGCCTGGCACCTGGAAGCGTGGAAAATTTGGAAGAATGGTGCAGCTTGTGAGCCTCTTTGTGACGCTCATATCTGTCCAAATTCCTCTTGTTTTTCTTTCTGTTGCATGACTGATTATTTTGCTGCAGCACAGTAACCGCAACATGAACATGGCGTATAGACACAGAAGCAAGGGGAAGGAGAAGAGGAAAGGACAGGCAGCCACAGAATGTTCCAGAGCTGAGCTCAGCTTGCTATTCTTTGTTTACGACAGGAATCCTCCACATAATGCACAGAATTCACCCCTAAATTTGGTGAGCATATAATCACTGTTGCCTCCACAGGATTCCCAAGACTGTTCTGCTGCATTTGGAATCATGAGAGATGTTTTTAAGGTAACTGGAAAGATGCTGAAGAACTGGGCAGCAAGATTCTTGACTGTCGAGATGTTTGGAGAAATGGGTGACAAGATGCTTTAGCAGGACATTCTTATCCATAATTGCAGAGTGTTTTGGAAAAAAAGATGGTGAGATGCTTGCAGAGATATTCTCTAGATAAAGTTAGAGATGTTTGGAGAAATGGATGGTGAGATTCCAAGATGATTGTACAGATTTTTGGGGGAAAAATATGGTGAGATGCTTGCACAGATATTCTCTAGATGATTGTAAAGATATTTGCAGAGGGACATTCCTTAGTTTTATAATATGTTTTTTGTGCTTCAAAAAGACTATTTTTCGTAACTTTTTTTTCTGAGCTGATTCACCCTCTAAAAATATTTAATCCTGTTAAATAATGGTTAGTATTTCTGGGAGATCCTGGTAAGATGTCGGGATTTTTTCTTGTCACATGACAGGCTGTAATTTCTTCCGACCTAAGCACTAACCTCTCCTTTAACTTTCATTGCCTGGCACGCCACTCAGGTGCTGGGCCGACACACAGAAAAACACACAAATCCCAACTCGCTTGGCCAGCACACTGAGAAACTGGTCCAAGGGCACATACAGTTACTCTCAGATGACTTTTTTGAAATTTGTGATGGATTTTCTAATATCCTCTGCCAGGGTGATCTAATAAGACGATGGGATCCTGATCTCTCTATGACATGGAGAGGTTTAGACAACATTGTATGGGACAAGCTTCCAGGTGGGATGAATGATAATGTTGTTCTCTTTGTGGAGCAATGTAGAGCATGCCTCTTACAACTCATGCATTTATTCATGAAGAGCATATCTCTGTTGCAAAAGTGGCCGTGATGTAAACAAAACAAACAGCAATGAAGCTGTGGTGTCCACCATTAACCTCCATCACCCCGGGACCTCACCTCCTCTCAGTTTCTGCAGCTATCAGCCCCCTTCTCTAAGGTGGCTGCCCTTCTGATGCTTTCAAATCAACTCTGAGCTTCTGATCAACATCTCAGCCATCAAATACATTATGAGAGCAAATACCCTTCAGTTGAGAAGTCCCAACTGTGGGAACAATCCAAATCCCTTACCAAGAAAGTCTGTGTTAACATACAGACACACTGAATGGACACAATCGCTACATTCAGTGTGAAGTCTTCACTACATGTTATTCTCCATTTTCTTTTTTCTAGCGTAACCCTTGAGAAACAAGGGCAGCCTTTGAAAAACAGTGTACGTTAAATATTGATCTTCACATGGGCAGAGTTCCAAACACTGGATCTCTCTTTCGTGACCCCTGACCCTTATCTACTTGACGATATTTCTATGCTAATAAATGACTGCATGAAGAAAATGTTTATTCAAAACTGAGGCTCTATTCAGCTCTCTTTTTGGGGGAAACTGCAATACAAATATAGCATTTTTTTTTCTTGGTGGCTGCTTTGGACAACCTAATTATACATCATCTATTAAAAGTGCAATTAGCCCTTACCATCCGTCCGGACCCTTCATATGCTAATGAGGCCATTTCACAGGGACCACAAGTATCTCCCTAATGGCCTCACTGTCTGCAAAAGGCTCATGTGGGGCACAGACGTCTCTGTGTGGTAGAATTTGTGGTATTTATTTCATATTTATTGTTTTTATTTAACATTTAGTTTATTAAAATTATTCTGACTATTTGCCTTTTTGGTATTGATGATGTTGTATATATTTATATTTAGTGTGCTGAAGCGAGGTTTTCACATCACATGTGGGTGTTATAATTGTTTAATTTCATGTTTACACTTATTTGTATCAGTGTATATTCATTTACTAATTTATTTATTTGAATATTATTGTGTTATTTGGTTTGAAATTAGCTGCTGGTTTATTTCCTTTAACTATTCTTAGTTAGAGCCTTGGGGTGTGTTTTCATTGTGTTGGATTTATCTGTCATGCAGTGTATGTATTTGTTACTTTTATGTTGATTTTAGTTCTATTCATTTTAGTTCTGTACTAATTTTAGTTTTATTTCTCACAGGGCAGTTTTAAATATTATACTGCTTTTATTAGCAGTTTCAAATAAAAGCAGGGATGATGACTGGAGAGACTGTAACTGTGGAGTTGGACACTCACAAGCCTGTGTTGACTAACTGACCCTGGTAACTGGCCCTGCTTAGGATGAGCAGCTAATAAAAATGGATCAATGAATAAAAAAAATCCTATTTCAATGGTTCCACCACGTGCGGAATTAACACCAAGGCAAGGTGTCCTTCACAGACCCCCATGGTAGCCATGTTCCTCATTCGGCTGCTAGTGCGTTCAGGAGCGGGTGGCTGTGTGGGGACGGTGGGATCGGCACATTTTCAACAAACAGGTTACAAAAATGAAGCCCTAATAGCCTCCCACTGAGACTGATGGTCTGCATCTCAACTAGATCACAATGAAGATAAATTCCACCAGTGCGGTAAGCTGATACAGAGCAGAGGGGATCCTTCTCCAGGCCCAGCAAATACATCTCCCTTTATCACAAAGTACATCAGACTGAGAAGCACGTGTGTGATTGGGTCCATGCAGAGACATACAGCTCTACCAAATTTAGGCAAAACTGTACAATATTGTAATCATACTATGTGGCCAAAACAATAAACAGCTCGAAAAAAACAGTGAAAAAGGTATGAAATTGAGCCCGTAAGTGTGAACATTCATTATCATAAATAAGATGGACACTGATCTATTCATGTGTCACGTGGGTTTTCTACATGTGATGTTTCCTGAAACAATGTAATAGATACTGTGCAAGTTAAATGGCAGCTGAATCCTAGCTTGCATTATCTCCATCTTTGGGACACCGTGGACACAGGAGTGAGCATCACCGTGTGGATGTGCAGAAGATGCCTGAGGCAGTGGTTTCATCGCCATGAAGCAACATCGCTCCCGAGATGGTGGTGCGATGAAGCAGGACAGCCGTGGCAACGACGACAATGGCAAGACCCTTCTCACTACAACCCAGAAATTACAGCTTTTCACTTGAGGAAGTCAGTCATATCTACCGAAAAGACCATCCATCTTGGGAGGCTTCAAGTCCTCAGCAGAACGAGATTCAGTCCCGGGAATCAGCTTCTATATCTAAACTTGAATTTGGTGCACAGGGATCTGCAGATAAATTTATCGGCGTGTCATACGCTGCACATGTTGCCTTTCTCACCTTCGTGATGCTATTTAACCCACAGACCAGTGGAAATCATGAAGCCCAACATCTATTGCTGAGATTCTGTTTAATGGACCACTGACACACTATTTTAGACCACAATGATTTGCAATACAGCCCAGCAAGTCCAAGAACAAATTCTCATTGCCATGTTGAAAGGGTAAATAAAATGTGACTCATCTTTGACAACATGATGAAATTAAACATGCATACCCAGTGACATCAGGTAGTACCGATGCTACTAAAGCATGTTAGTATATTCAATTTTCACAGCAAATTGTGCGCACAGGATGACTGCAATTTTTCCACCAGCCTCTTCTTAAACATGGCGGAACTTTGCTTACTACGTACTCCAGCTGAACCCAAAATCCCAATGCAGTAACACAGTAGTGTCTGCTGCCACTCACCAGTGGCCTGAAGGTACTAAACATAGTCTAAATGTCCTGAGTTTGGCTCAACTGAGAATCAAACCGGCGTCCTCAATATCCAAAACCTGCATAACCAAGCTTTGTGATCCTGGATCCTGGCTGAAGAAGGCTGTCAGAATCTTGTCTTCACTGCAGGGATGACATTTGTGCCGCAGCAAAATCCGACTTCTCTTCTCACCTTAGAACTTCCAGACTTCTACAACCGGAGCCTAAATACCGTGAGTTCCTCTCGTGTTCAGTTGCTTCAGGATCTGTGGAAAGAACGGCAGCTGCACCGCTATTTCCATCTCCCAATCAGTTTACTCACGATGACAATGGCAGCATTCAGCACTTCCGGCTAAGGGCAGAATTGCAAAAATGGTGCCAATGATAGTGACAACTACAAGCTGCATATGTAAAGTTGTGTTTCAGGACTCCTATTTATTCTGAGGGCATGTTTTTCCTTTTTCATATATGGAAGCTGGGGCTTATTAAAAATGCAGCTCCCAAACACAACACAATGGGGCTCCTTAAACCACAGAACGATGAAGATGAGCAAGAAGGGGGAAGCACACTCAGATGCGAGGCACCTTGTGAGCGTCTTCAGTTGGTGCTTTCAAAATAAATTAGATTAGATTGTATCTCACCGATTCTCTGGCACAGGGAAATCCATTTCAAACACAAAAGCAGAGACAACCACAGCATAAGGCAGGCAGAAAGATGCACAAACCAGTCTGTGGACCTGCAATTCTGATTTCACCAGCAGAGGAGATGTACTCCATACTGTTGACCGCTGTACCGCTGTTACACATTCATACAGTACGTTAAGTATAAACGCTCTAAACTTACATTTATTATTATATTATTAATTATACTTACTGTTGACATTACTGCTATTTGGTAATATGAATATCATGTGAGCTGGATTATGAGTGAGTGTGTTACAAAGTTGTGTGACACACAGCCAGTAAAACACCACTACATCCCTAGAATCTAACAACAGGTACATTCAATTTATCCTCAGTAACAGCTGTCTTACTATTTAGTCAGCAGTAGAGTCCATACAAGATGACTTAACATGATCTGTGTGTGTGTGTGTGTGTGTGTGTGTGTGTGTGTGTGTGTGTGTGTGTGTGTGTGCTTGTTCTTTATGCACAGCTTTGTTTGTCAAGCTACAGTCTTGAAGTTTGGCACACAGGTATTTCTCACACTGAGTGAGGTTTTTATGCAGTGAAGTTCCTTAAACTACAAAAAGGTTAGTAAGTATTTTGAAAATTCAAAATTCAGGTTCTCTCACAAGGCTCAGAAAGGCAGGAATAATGATGTCGCAATGCAGCACATAGTAAAAACACAAGCAGAGTACATAGTTACGTGGGCAGATTTTCTCCACCCACACACACACACACACACACACACACACGATGTAAGGGCAGAAAAGTTTAGTGATATGCATTTAGTTTTTTCCCGTTCCCCTTGACTATGACTGCACTAAACACAACAACTGTAATGGTAAAACAGTTTGGTGACTACATAAAGTCTTAATACTTCTCATCTTTCCACCACTACTCCTTTTTCATTCAGGCAGCACCAGGTAACAGCTAGAACGTGACTGAAGGGTAAAACAAAAGCGTTGCAGCTATTAGGGGTCAATTATCAGCCTTTCATTAAGTGCTAATCTGTCTACTACTATATATAAAATACCTGCAATAACTCAACTTTGATTCGTGGGGTTTGGAACCAATGTTCTGGTTGAAAACTAGACTCATCTTGCCATCTTTGCCAAGGACACAGCAAAGAAAGTTGAACATCCCCGTGTCCATAAATGAATAACCTGATTAGAGAAGTTGGAAACAGATGGTCTAAAACTGATCTTTCCCTTCTCCGCTGTTCCCAATCTTCACATCAGATGGATTCTTTATCTGCTTTTTTCTGATCCACTGCTGAAAAGGGTTTTTTCCCCCCACATTGCTTTCCCATTTACAGACCCCATCTTTAATGGAGAGCTACTGATACAATTACACATGGATGATTTGTGCAAATACCTGCAAACAGAAAGCATACTGCTGGAGTAATCACTAAAAATGCACGTTACACTTCATACTTTATACATCTGTGGCCCCTGACCAATAAAAAGATAAGAATAAATAAAAAATATAAAAATAAAAACATAAAAAAACACTTGAATGGAACAACATGACAAAGTAAAGTGTAAAGAAGTGATATGAGATGTATGTGTCTGACTTGCTTTCCTCAGACAGTAAACCCACACACCAACTGGGACCACCCTGACAAACTGACAAGCAAAAAATGAAGTCGTTTATTAGTCAGGGAATTTGGGCAACTTCTGGTGTGATTCTGAGCTCCATATTTTGCTGCTGAAGCTGAGCAGGAGCACTGCTGCCTGCTTGTAAAAGGAGAATGGAGAAGTCATTTGTCCAGAGCTAATGACAACGAAGACTACAGCAAGAATCCTAACTAACCCAACGCCAAAGCAATGCAGGCAGCACCTATTTGTTGGGGGGGGGGGGCTTTATCTAGATGATTTATCAGCTGCTGTTCACACAGGTTGGACCCAATAGTTTATTCATATCCTGGAGATGATTCCAAACCCAAAAATCCACTCCAGACGGCTGGATGAAGCCAGTTGTCCATCTTGAGAAAGGCTATTATAACACCTTGTAGACACTGGTTTGTCAAAATTTTTACAGGTATTGTATTAGCAGAAATAAAACAGTCAAATTCGTTAAGCTCTAATTCATATTTTTTTAACAGGCCACAATGCATGATCAAGTAGTTAAATTTAACAGGTCTTTAAGACACCCAAATGGAAACTGACCTTTTTTATAACCAACTCTGTATTAAAATAGAGCTTTTAAAGCCTCAGGTAAAGGTTATCTTTTAAATGTGGCTTAGGGTATAATAGAGGTTAACAATCTGGATAAGTACACAGCAGATGAGAAGAGGCAGTTTTCTGTCGGAATGCTATCAGAAAACTGTGTCACGCATTAGGACTTAATCAAGTGTTACATCACAGCACAAGTTTAAAATTAGGCTTGGAAAATTGGGTTTCAGAAATAAAATTTCTAGACCCTCATTAAATCGGAATTCTAATCCAACTGCATATAATTATTATCTTAACCCAGGTACTGTAGACTTTTGACACAGTAACTAAAAACTGAAGTGAAGACACTTAATGTTAACACAGTGGTGCTTCTGCAGAACAATGTTGTCAAACAGTGGGGAGGAAAACATACATACACTCACACACATGCGCGCAGTTCTCCTAACTGTCATAGGGAATTTGCCCTGCAGGTGTCAGTTTCCCCATGTTGCAAAGCCTTTACATGCACTAGGGCCCCATTTCTCTCTATTTGGAAAGGAACACACTTATTATGGTGAAAAGAAAGGGAAAGACCCCAAACCAGAAATCTCAGCTTGCGCCTCGCTGTTTGATGGAAACATTTCTTAACCTGTGCTGAATGTCGGTGTGACCAATCCAGCCGTTTTGCAAATTACAGCACAAATAACAACACAATCAGTCACTAGAGACAACTTCTTCCCTTGATTAAGTTTATCCATAAACGTCACAACACGAGTAGAACAGCGTGCTGCCCAACAGAAAGTACATCACACGCTACAGTGCTTGGTATTTATTACAATGTCTTTCCAAGGCCAACTGAGACACTGACTTTGAACTCATTGCATTAATAATGCAAGTTGGTTTTACTGTACAGTACTGTGCGAAAGTCAGGCACCGGTGGGAAAAATGCTATAAAGTGAGGATGGTTCCAAAAATAATGCCATGAATACTTATTAATCAATAAACCTTCTAAAAAGTGCAACAAACAAAAAAAAACCTTAATCAAATCAATATTTAGTGTGACCACCCTTTGTCTTTAAAACACCATCAATTCTCTTATGCAAACTTGCATGCAGTTTAAGGTAGAGGTTGGTAGGTTCTTCTAAAAATTTTGAGGAACTGGCCACAGTTCTTCTGCAGACTTTGACTGTCTCTGCATGTCCTCCCAGACTGACTTGATCATATTGAGATCAGGGCTCTGTGGGGACCATACCATCTGTTGCAGGATTCCTTCTTTTTGCTGAAGATAGTTCTGTATGACTGAGATTGGGTGTTTGAGATCATTCTTAGGCTGCAGAATGAATTTGGGACCAATCAGAAACGTCCCTGATGGTAGATAAGAATCCATCTGTACTTCTCAACAGACATTGAAGTTGCATGCCTAAGACTTTTGCACAGTACAGTATATTATTAAAATAAATATGTATACTGTTGACCTGAAGCTGTTGTCCAGCTTGATGACATGCAGCATAACAACAAATTCCCTGTTTACACAGGAGGAGGTGAGATTTGAACTAGGGATCTTCAGATTGAGAGGCGATGCCTGAAACCACCACCTGCTAGGACATAGCATCTATTCACACTCTTATTCTAGGTGGCACTGATAAAGGGGCCTTAAAAATCTGAACACGTTACTTGTGAGACAAACGGGATTGTCTATGCCAAAGTTTAATTACTGTGATATGGATAAATTATTAAATTATAAATTATTTACATTTGAACTGTTGAGACCGAGTGTGTGCTTGTGTGCATTTGTGTGTGTTCATTTGTCTCCCTTTTACTGACTCCTTCTGTATTATCGCACATCGACTAACAATAGTAACAGTTTGTTTTCCACTTTGCGTAGGAAATGTGTAAGAATATGCTTGGGTAATCACCTGCCCAGAATATTGACAGGCCCATTTTAGAATGTATAAATGAAGACTGGGTTCCATTTTTAGCCAAATGCATAGTCAGAATGTAAAATAAAGGATGTGTGAATACAGTACAGTGATGTTTACTGCTTAGCATAATCACCAAATTGTAATTGCCTGTCTCCTTTCACAAAATAAATGAATTCTAGAGCGAGAAAAATTGTTGGGGGAGATACAGTATGATCTGGTGTAGCAAAGAATATGACTGATTACTGAAATTGGCTTTTAACAAAATCTGGCACTGTTTTTCTGTTGAATAATAAATCATAATCAGATAGCAGTAAATTACAAATAGTGCGTTTGACCTCTGCCTTTATCAGCAGCGCCAGCAGAACCTGAACTATTATGAAAAACATTGTTTTTCTTTTGTATTTTTTGGAGAGAAGCTCCCATGTTTAAATTGCAAGCAAAGCAAAACAGTGGAAAAGAGATGTCTGGTGGGTTCACCGACCAGCTGCTTGTTTTTATGAAAGTCCTCAGAAAGACCAATGTAGGAAAGATCGACCCGTTAAGATCATTTTGGATTTAGAAGATGCAAGGTCATCTGTGCACCAGCTGAGTTGGAAGGATTCGTGCTGCTTGGACTCCAAAACGTACACAGTACTGTTGCAGGATAACCCCATCCCTTACCTAACCGGGGCCTGACATCCCCCCTTTAGGCAAATTCCCATTATTAGGGGGTCAAATCACCATTATTTCTTACTGAAAAAAGCCAAATTGGTTCGTAGACAAAACATGCCACCAAAAATGAAAAATTAACCTGGATAAATGCATTTTTATGCGTGACAATGACAACAGAAACATATTTTACATTTGTAACAAAAATGACTTATTATATAAATTATTAAAACTAAGTGAATTTTTGGATCTTGCCCGGCACCTTCGGTTCCTTAAATATAAAGCACAAGAGAAGCACTTTATTTGTGAATTATATTTTCCATAATCAGTGTTGTGATTGGCCAAGACAGGAAGCAGGAAGTGCATATAAGGTACAACACGGTAGCTGATTTACCCAGGTCAGAAAGTGGGAAGGTAAGAAATTATACTAACCTTAAAGTGGTTGCATAAATTAAAAAAAAGCTATTGTGAGTGCTGTTAAACACATTAATTTTATCACTAACAAACCAGACTGTGGCACTCTATATTGCATTGCGTGACTTGGCTAGTAATGTGTGTAGTGCTGAGTGTGTGTGTGTGTGTGTGTGTGTGTGTGTGTGTGAGAGAGAGAGAGAGAGAGAGTAAGAGAATGTGAGTGTAAAGTGGCCCATTTGACTTAATCTTAAATCAGCTGGAAACTGGCCGGAGGAACACATCATTAATGTGTATAGCACTGCANTGAGTGTAAAGTGGCCCATTTGACTTAATCTTAAATCAGCTGGAAACTGGCCGGAGGAACACATCATTAATGTGTATAGCACTGCATACATGTGTAAGTGTGTCTGACTACACAAAAACACACCTTAAGGTGAGAAGTACCTGTTTGCTAAATTTTAAGTGTATGGCTTGAAGAATAAAATCGTGCATAAAGAACAAACAAGCAGAGAAATGGAGACTGAGGTTTATAGATAGAGAGTTGGTTTTGTTATGGAAGAAGCCTGGCTTCCACGTACTCTTCAGAGTGAAACACAGCAAACCATCAATACAAAAATTAAAGTTACCATGTTTCCAAGAAAACACAACATACTGAATATGCCAAGTTTTGTTTAGAGAATTACATGGACTCCTGCCACAAATGTAGCACTTCCCTGTACAGGACCGTGTTACATGAGTGAAGGGTCATGAGACCACCACTGAGACCACCATGGAACCAGGACACCGTTATTTGGAAAACTGAACCTGGAACTACAGCAGGTCCTCAGGCTGCTGTCTGTAGATGGAGAACCACAGTGATGCTGCGCTTCCCCAGCAGCCTCACGCCTAATTAGCCACGGGCGGCTGCACGGACGCCCCCCGTCTCCGCACAAGGAACACGCAACGGCTGGAATGCCAAGAGCAGAGGCGTGCGACCTTAATTCTTTAACACTCAAGTTTCTCCAAGACAGGAGCTTTAAGTTCAGCCTTGAATTTTTCAACAGTCTTCGTTAGCTGAAAAGTGCTGAAGCAGCCTGGTTCAAATTTATTCCCGTCTCAAACTTTCTGCTACTTACAGCAATTAAAGGAGCTTGAGGTCACTACAGATGAAAATGTATTGACTGGCTTCCCGTGGCAGTAATGCTTACTGTACATTTAGCTTAAAACACCACAGGAGGTTTTTTTTTTCCCAGGCTCAGTGTTGGGAGGAAGACTCAACCAACACCCAGGAATCCCCCAGCATGCAAAATTCCTCAATAGTTATATTTATTTATTTTTAACATTTCTCAAAATAAAAACCAATACAGTACCTGACTGTCCAAATCCGTATTGGCTTGTTAACTTACATTTACATTTATTCATTTAGAATTTGGGCTCCCAAAGATGCAGCTTGCAGAAACCAGATTCCCAGCTTGAAAAATATATTTAAAAATCCCAAGTACTGGAATCATTAGAAAAAAATCTTGAGAAAATCTTTGATTTGACCCCCTCTTTACTTATTAAACCACAACTCACATTATTTTTTAATGAACTGAAGACCTGTTTGCAGATCACTCTTACTTAGCCAGAAAATGCATTTTGCTGTTATTGTCCACAAGTTCCCTCCATATACATCGTAGATGGTTGACCCAAGTATCTGCTAGATACAAATTAAATAAAATTAATTCTGGAAAATGCGGTAACCCTCCAGATCCTATTATATTGTACTTCATGAAATATCATACCAGGAAAATACAGTAACCTTTTGCCCTTGCTTTATGTATAAGGATATTTTTCAAATTTCTGAGCATTGTGTTGCTCTGACCCAACCCACTGAATAGACTTAAAGATGATACATAAGCATCTCAATATGAACCTTGGCAACAGATCATTTAGCAAAGAACAACCCCAGGTTATTAATGTACTGGTGTAGGAAAAGTCAAATCTGGAGAACAATGCAGTGATATCTAAACAGCACTTGTCCATATACCCCTCTCTTGCCACCACACACCATTCTGGCCAGTGCTACTTTATTCTACAAATCGACCCAGTGAGTATGAACAGTGAAGCAGAATTTTAAAGACTGCTTCTGTTTCAGTAAAACATTTTCAACATCACCTGTTTGCAACCCCCCCACAGGTGCTGGAACAACTGGAATGGAGCGCTCCTTACCCGTAACCTTCAGCTCGGTGGTTCTTCTGACCAAAAAGGCCCCGAACTGGATCTCGCACGTGTAATTCCCAATGTCATCTTCACGCACCTCCTGGATGGAAAGAGTGTCCTTCCTCAACAGGATGCTCGGCCTCCACTGTTTTGGCCTGCATTCCTGGGACAAAAATGGAAGAATAAATCATGACGGAGGTCATGACCAAGCTGTGCTGTTCTCTTTTTTGGAAGAGAAATCATTCATTTTTGCACACAAGTAATGTGACATTTAACTGTAGCATAAATAGTGAAACAGCCCTTGCAGAACCACGTAAATGTGTAGTTTCTTGGCTCTATGCATACGACTGCACCAACATTAGTATACTGTGTTAGTAATATGAATACTGTGTATAACTTTTGGGTTAATTTTTTACCACAGTGATCAAGTATCTATTTGTGAAGATGCTCCCACAATGCACTGGGAGGGAGTTCCTCCCTTCCTGTACTGAGTTCAATGCAATTTTGCTGCTGTTCCTTGCTTGGAAACAATTGTGCATTTGCTCACTGTGCCTTGTACTTTTTTTATTGTGTGGACACTGTTATTTAGTGATTATTGTGTGTTTATTGCTTTGTTTTAGTTCAATAACTGTTGGCAGGACCTGTGTCAGCCGTCCCTTTACCACCAATACCTGTCAAGTGAGCTTTGAGCAAAGAATTAAAATAAATAAATAAATCACATGTAGGACTGAAAGACTTTCACACTGAAAGAACCTGTCAATCATATGATGCTCAGAGCAAGATGGAACTGGCTGCTACATGTATTAGTTAAAATGCAAATAAATGTAAGGAAAGAACAGCAGAAATTTCTTTTTTAGTCAGTCCAATTATGAGCCACTCAGTGCTATTCCTATAACATTTTTTTACAGCATTGGATTCTTCATAGAGTAAATTTACCAGGGGCAGGTACGGTAAAGGAATGAGGCACTAGGACGCTGCTTTCTACCACAGGAGCATTTCGGGATAAAAAACTGATTTTCAACACTGAATTCCACCTGTGATCATAGCAAAAAAAAAGTCAAATTCCACTTCAGCAACCGCAGGTGCCAGGGCTTCAGGTGCTCCATGTTCTAATTTAATTTAGGAAGAGAGCCGGAGGACGTGCAGGGCTCTGCTGTGTAATCCTGCCCCGACCTGCTGGGACCGCACTGGCGCCAGCTCCCCTCGGCCGCTTTTCTACGCTTGCCGAGCTCCGCTGGCGAACTGTCTCAAAGGATGGTCACCTACTCACTCCACGGATTACTGAAAGGAGAAGCCATGTCCTCACATCCAGCTGCTACTGCATCTGGCCCCTTAAGAGTCTCATTTCCCACAGCCCTTGTGTCCCGCAGAACAATGAACATTATCTGTAAATGATTCCACCCCCTCAGTCATTCTGCCCTAAAGCTTTGGCACTGCGGAAAGGCATTATATAATTGCTGGATGTTTCTACGCAGTCAGGTACAGTAAGTGTGAGACACTCATTCCTTTGTGTGGATGAATAGTTTTCTCCTTCTGGCAAAGGTAATGAAAGAACTACTTAGTAATATGTACCATTTATAAATGGAGTAGATAGGGAGAAAAAAGTCTGCTTGGGGGGGGGGGCAGTTTGTTAAACCAAAAGCTGAAAAAGATGAAGTTAGGGTTTAGGAGAGAGTGTCGTTTTGTTTGCTGGGACAGATGTAATCAATCTGAAGCTCAGCAGGTCTCAAGATATCCAAGCTGCAGGATCAATGGTAAATGGTGAGCTGAAAATGGTCTCTCTCTCTCTCACACACACACACACACACACACACACACACACACACACACACACACAGAGGGATATGTCAGCTGTACCACCCGGACATTTTCCAGAACAAAAGTCGGTCAGTGGTTGCTAATATCCTCAAGGTCGCTGGTTTCCCTGGTCCAGGTTTTATGCAGTCAGTGGTGGGGCTTCCAACGGATCCAGTGTTGAACTGTTGACTCACAAACATCTGGAAATACACTTATTCAAAAGGAGGGCTTTCTGAAGGGGTCTCTTCTGAAGTGTGGGATTATCGTGAGCCATCGATTGTCAGAACCCTGGAATGGATGGAGCTGTGTGGCGGCAGGCAGATGAGACAGGGGTCTTTCAGCTCTCTGAGCCAGCTGTGTTTCCCTGCTCAGTAGCTTAACGCAGAAGGACATTCCTCTCCACTCCCCAACACACACCGACCCACCAACCCCAGCAAACAAACACGTTTTAAGTTCTTCTCTTTCAGTATTTCATAGTTTTCACATTTTGTACTGTACTGTGACCCCATTTCCAACCAGAAACTCTCACCTTGTACCACACAATGGCAGGGTCCTTCCCCGGCTGTACGTAGTCCTCAACGTCTGGGCAGATGATCTCCTTGCTTTTGCTCAGCTCTGCCTTCTCGAAGTACCTCATTTTGGAATTGTAGCAGAGATCCGTGTCATTCTCTGCTACGGTCAGAGACATTGACACCTTCATACAGTATGTCGAGTTCCTGTAAAGCACAAAAAGGATAGACAGAGATCAACCACAAAATTCAAACTGGGTGTTGCTATGCGAGCCAAAGTAGACCAAAGACAACCGGTTGACTGTCAGGGTCGTGGTGTTCTGGAGCCCATCCCAGAATTACTGAGTGACAGGGTAAGACCCCTCCTCCCTGGACAGGATGGCGGTCCACTGCAGGGTAGCCCCCCCAAACCACGAGAATTTAGAGTGACCAACCTGAAACACATCTTTGGACTGTCTGAAAATTCAGACAAAGAGAGAACATGCAAATGACACACAGGCTTGCTGGGTTCAAACCAACCCCCAAACAGGTGCCGCAAGGCGACGGCGCCACCGCACTGCCGGCCCAGAACTGATGCAAGTTTTCCTTCTCTCACCACTAAATTACGATCAAAAATTTCAAATAACAGATTAGGAACTGCTGTGAAACAGTTTTTTTCCCCTCTCCAACAAGGCGTAGATAAGAAAATCTGCAAACCAAATCTTGCACGACTGCCTTCCAGCAAGTGGCCTGGGAATAATTTTCACTTTCTGTTGAATTAACTTTATATATATTTTGCTTCTGCAAGTTTTCTTTAGAGAATTTTATCGTAAATCTTTGAAATAAAGTCACTGACAAAAGTTGATTCAGAAGTCTCCCAGAATCCTCCCCGCCAATGCAGCTGATCCTTGGGGCCGTGACCCGGTGATGCGCCGTGCTCTTGGTCACAGCGTGGAGGAGCAGTGCGGCAGAGGGAGGAGGAGGAGACTCCGCTGTAATGATGCCGAAAGCTGATTAGCTGTCTATTAAAGTGCTATTAAAATTCACTCGGCCTCCAACTCCGGCGAGAAAAGCTTTTTACTTTTAGTGACTGCGAGTCAATTAGGACCATCTCCCCAAAGGTTGTAATGAGGAGGGACCGCAGAGTGGAACCACCCGGTGCAGCGCATAAACATTTGCCCAGGTTGAAGCCTACGCTGTGGGTTTGTTTTAAATGAATAAACAGCATCTGCAGAGACGGCGGTTCCGGCGCTGATGCCTCACTAGTACCACGATTTGTGTGTTTGGTGGATCACATTGGGCAGCACCGTTAGCTACATTTGATTACATTTCAAAAAACGCTCCCTGGCTTTTAACATGTTGGTGTTTTCTTGTTAACATTTTATTCCTTTTCATTCCTGAATAACAACGATGTCCTTGAAAAGGCTGGGCAGGTACCTGCCATGATGATGGTCTCACCAGCTAAATGGAACATTACACACATCCAAAATGTTGTCACACAGCAGACTGGTTGGCAAATCTACTATTGTAAGTAACTTTTTTTTTTGTAGACTTTTGTGCTTCAGCTGAGAGTATGTGAGACTTTAATGGATAAAATAAACAAACCTATGTGAACAGGGTGGTTTTCACGAACCACAGACACACATGGGTGTATTTATTCTTTTGTTTTATATACACAACTGATACTATAGAGCTAAAAATCTGTTCAAAGTCAATTTTTGCCTGGTAAATGAGAACAAGAGGATTATTTTATGCCAGGTCTTTCATTTCGTGCTTCTATACCGTATTCTGTAGCCAATTGTAAAACAAACACACACACACACACACACACACACACACGAGGCAAAATGAAACAACTACACAGCAAGAGATGATGGGAAAGCGCCACTATAATCCTTCAGTTTAAGTTTGCTGTATTTTAAAATGTAATTTATTTAGCAGGTGCTTTTCTCCAAATTAACAAACAGTACAATGATTATTAGCTGGTATTTAGTATTATTTAAAGTGTCAGATTCACTACAGTAAACTCACTACAGTCACTCCCCTATTTGTAATATAAAACACTCAACTCAACACACTAAAAGCAATTTAAAGTCACCAATTCAAATGAAACATCTTGTCAACTGTGGAAGGAGCCCATATGAACACAGAGAACATACCAGCTTCACACAGACTGAGCCAGATTTGAACCCACATCCACCGGGGTGACCCACTGAGTCAACCAACACCACTTACTTCAGTGTTAATAACGTGAGTGAGTTGGTTTACGTTGCTACTCGACACCGTGAGTTTACTGGGGGTGAGCTGCTGAATCGCAGTGCCCAGATGGCAGCACTGGCATGGTGATGCACCATGGGAAATACTGCTGAGTCACGCTGCAAGACTGATGTAATAGCGCCCAACTCCAACAGGAAGTGGGCCGCCTATTAGTCTGAATCCCGGTTGTGGGACCAGAACTCCGTTGTTGCGGCAACAGCCCCCAGCTTCTTTCCCTTCCATTAGGTCACCCTTAACTGGACTATCAGTTGGCCCTCATGCTTAAAGAACCCCATGTTTGGTTCAAAGCCCAGGAAACCAACTGTGTTTACACAAGGCAGCAAACCTGAACTGGAAAGTGCACAGCTGTTAAAAATTTAAGTCATATAAGCCCAATTTGGGTGGAATTCACTGCCAAGCAAATAAATAATGTAGTGTAATTACAGTATATTACATTAGCATATTTCTTCATCAGTGCCACGTTGCACTGCTTCCTCTTAACAAATAGTCGGTTCAGATCAAGGTAACTGCTTCCGTCATGCTGATAAAGACGGCGGCCTTGTCGGTCATTATCTGTTCATTAGTCCAGTCCCACTGAAGCGCTGCAGGAGCATAAAGGCAGAGGCAGGTCTCTTAGTCAATGTTCCTTTCATCCAAATGACACCAGGGTCATCCCTCGTTCACTTCCCCAGCACAGCTGTGTTGCAGGGCGTGAGGAAATGTCCCACTTTTTTCCTCACCTTGTCCCTCTGCTTTGGCCTCTTTTAGCTGCCTGGACCAATTTCAAAATTGTTCCAAGGATCTCCACCCTGATGCTTGCAAAATCTGATCACTCCCTGCATCTGAGCAAGAGTGTTCTGCTCCTTCGTCACTTGCTGCCTGCTGGTCCCAGTTAGCAGAAGCCCAAAATCAATTTTTTTAATTTCTGGCTTTGATGTGGTAGAATGACCTCTGCCAATCAAAACTGCTGAATACCTATTGTTCAAGAATGGCTTTTTTGGACTTGGCTCTCTTATGCTCTTCCAACTGCCCCATACCTTTGCCTTCTGCAAAAACATGCATGTGATCCTACATAAGACGTAAAAAAACTGACTGTCTGCATCTGTTATTCTTCATCAGCTAGCAAAACGCAGTTCTGGTGACTGCGTTGCACATTACTTAGAGGACAAAAATGAATATATGAATAAGGGTAAATGTAATGAGGGAAACTCCCTGTGAACTTTACAATGTTTTACTCATCAAAAGAGCAATATAAAATAAAGCTTAAGTGGCATAATACTTAGGTGTGGCACATAGGAGAAAAACAACACACACACACACACTAGACCCCTCGCACACCACATGTATCACGCATAAGTCCACACAATCTGAACCATCACACATTCACATGGAGAACTCTTCACACCATGGAACACTGTACAGACACCTATTTAGGACCAGCACACACTGAGTTGCCCTGACTCCCCTGTTTAAGCTGCTTTTATCTACAGTAAGAACTTCTGCGGCGAGAGACAAAGAACCAGCTCACTGTCCCGAACCGCTTTTCAAGGACAATTTCCCCAACCTGAAACCTCCAGAATAAACCAAAACTAAATTCCCAAGTTCACGTTCTCTTGTCCTACAAACCATTTTCCACAATAAGGATCCTCATTTTTTCCCAACATTCCTGCTTTGCTGCTTTATGTTAAAGACACATGACTAATTAGAACGGCTGGAACAAAAATATTAAAGCATATTTTTGTGTACAATAATTGAGACAGAATGGCCAACTTGTGCTAAAATCACCTAAATAACTATTCAGTTGAGTGGATTTGGATTTTAAATACAAACAGTTTTCACGTCAGCAGCTTAAGTTCAGGCCCTCCATGTAACTCCCCACCAAACCTTTTCCACTAATAAACTAAGATGTCTGATCAGATCAGTCAAAACAGAGAAGTGCTGGTAAAAACTGCCTACTGTAAAGCGCAACCTCCCTTTTACCCCACCTGGGGTGCAAGGTGGTCTCCGTAAATCCGACAACGCAACCTGCAGCTTGGCGGTTACAGAGCAGGTCAATATTTGCCTTGAATCACGGTCGAGTAAACCTTGGAGCAGCTGGATCCGAGGAGCACAAGCAGTGGAAATCAATGAGCAGATGGGGCTGCAGGCTGCTGAGGGATGCGAAATGGGGGAGACAAGGAGACGACGGTCAACAGGTCAGATCACGTCACGTCCTGCTGCATATGTCCAGGTCAATAACAAGCGCCCGGCCACACCCCCCCTACTGAGACTATGTGTTGGACAAATACAAATCGGCTGTCTCACTCTGAGCTATCGTCATCTCATCACAAATCTCAGATGTTTAATGCAGAAACTATTTACACAAAATCACAAGAAAACCATTAAATTAATTAATGGATTATTAATGCACCTAAAAAGATTAGCAGAACAAAGAGCACCATGGAGAAAAAAAAAGCCCACCAACTGATACACCCTGTGAATCAAGTGATGCAAATATAACACGATATGGAGATTATCAGAGACAAGTTTCCACCAGATGGACACCTGAGCAAATGAGATCCCCTGAGCTCCAGCCCTGTTAAATATTCTGGGCAGGGCAGATAAACCCGCCCCACGGGATTGTGGGATTGTGTCCGTTGTGCCTGATTGATCGATGGACAAAGCCAACACCTTGTTCTGTGACGCCTTTCACGGCCACAAAAAGCCTTTTTAATGCAGCGCTAGAAGATTCTACACACTTTTAAGCACGTATACATAAAACATAAGGATGTTTTCTGACAGACTGCGTAATTCCCATTTCTTTTGAAAGCAAATGGTCACATATGCAAATGTTTCCTTGTTTTGATACCATTTGTTTTTTAAATTGGACAGTGAACAGAGCTCATACAGGACTTGTTTCAGAAATATTATGCAATGACAGTCTTACACAGAGTCATATTTGGCATCCTTCAACGCATAGGACTCAAACAGTTTGCTAAGTACTGAACCTGTTCATAGTATTTGTCATTCTGGATCTTTTAGGTAAGCTGTTCTGTGTGTGTGTGTGTGGGGGGGGGTTGTGACAATCACACGTCAAGATTCCCCTATAATATTTATAATGTTTGCAAGATATCTGCCTCCCTGTGCGGGAGAAAATATCTCATAACTCCACTGCACTGTAACAACGTAATACAATTTTAAAAAGGAAGGGAAAAAAACTTCCAGGTGACAGTTTGCAAACTAAGACTCGAGGGCCGGTTGAGGACGCCCTCATTATAGGGGACGGGCGGCACCACCGCCCAGAAAAGCCAGAAAAGTGCAGAGGAGCTGAGGCTGTAATACATAAAATTGCTGCAAAGTCACACGCCTAAATCCTCTTAACAGTTCAGCACAAAATCACCTGCCCGTGTCGACTGCACACCTTTCTGATATTATGGAGAACCTTCTGGAGAAACAGCCGATTAACCTTCAACACGTAGCTTTCAATTTACAAACTGAACTGGATGCAAGTGAGGTGTGTGTGGTTATGCATCCCAGCGGGTGGTGCTGACCACTCTAATGAGATCAAGTAAAACAGACTGTTATGTCTCTTGCATCTCACTTCAGATATGAATGAGACCATAGATGACCGTAGATCTCAAGTAGCTAAGAGTGGAACAGTCACAACAGTACATTATGCTGTTACCTGGCCATTAAAGAACCAAAACCACAAGTTCTTATGTAGCAGTAGATTTTCTCCAAAGTGACTTACAACTAAGCAGCATAATGATTTACCAATTTTACAACCAGGCAATTTCTACTAGAGCAGAATTTTTCTATTGCTATAGCAGGAGGAGGGATTAAAACTTGGGGCCTTTGGGTACAAGGTGACAGATGTAACCAGGACACCACCTGCTGCGGTTGTGCAGCACTCATCCTTTCTCCCAAGTTTGGCCCATTGCCACTTGGATTTGACTATAAAAAACCCAATTGATTCCTGGAAGCTCACAATAGAAAAATGGCAGGTCTGTGCAAAACACGTACAAAACAATTTGAGGATGTCGATACTGGTGCTCATTTCTTCTGTTTTTAGTACCCATAATTACAGTCTATGATATGACTTCCATGGCAATTACATGGCAGAAAAAGGAAAAGTTGTGAGCAGCCAATTACAAAGTTCCTTATAATGTATGAATTACTGTTATTCATTCATTGAGCTGGTTTTTTAACCAAATTAAGTTAAATCTTAGGTTTGTGTACTAAGGCACTGCATGGTATGTAGGTAGGTATGAACAAGATGGGACTCAAACCTGGACCTTCTGGTTGTAAGGTGACAGCTCTCACCATCTGACACCATCTGCTGTCTCTGAACAACTAGTGCAGAACTATACGGGAGAATCGGAGTCTGAAAATACAGGACTTCTGTTGCCCTGTTTTCTGAAACCACTTATCCAGGCGCTGTTCAAGGTGGTCCATAGCCTGTCTGATGGAAAACCAGGCCCTCACACAAAAGTTAAACACCAAGGGCAGGGATCTATCAGCTCGTCGGAAACATGTGTTTTTGGACTGTGGGAAGACAGCAGAGCAGCCAGCAGGTGCTAAGATTACTAGTGGCACCATTTTTATACTGTTTAATTACCCTATGAGACCAACATCAAATGTGGCTTCATTTTAAAGAGAGCAAAGAAAAAAAGAAACTATTCCTGATAACTTTTGTACGTATAAAACTATAACATCTTCATCTTTGTTTAATTGCTTTGGTGAGAGTAGAAAAGATTACAGAGCCGAGAGACCTTATTAATCTAAAATGAGGACAAGCAAAAGATGAATTATAAATTAGTACAAAGTCCTCACACGCCACCACACTCTTTTGTGTTTGAGTGTTTTCCGCAAGTGTTGACTTCATGCAATTTAAAATAGCTTCACCGTTTTTGTGATGTTAAAGAACGTAATATATTAGCTGCACTTCCTATAACAGCGGCCCAGAGTTCCTCCTAGAACTACCTTATTATCCTCTAAAATATAAACGGAGGTTCTTTATTTAAGCATAACGATCTTTTAAATTTCTCCGGTACCAGAAGCAACCAGAGTACATCGACATTTCACTATGGCCACAGTGATATTTTCAGGACAGATTCCAGACAGATATAATAAAAGCCAAAAAAAGACAGTTGACAGACAATGCAGATTACAATCGTACTCTGACTGCCGGTTAAGGATGTTGTGATCACTCTGAGATAAGTTGTCAGTTATTATATTTGTGCGCTGGATTACAACATCTGTTCCATTCAGATTGGGTGGCTCCTAGACTAAAGCAGACAATCATGGCTGTGCTAAGCCTGTAAGTGTGTTTATTAATCCCTCCCATGTTGCGTCAGTGCGTAACACACGACACCATCGTACTTCTTCATCAGCCTCACCAGGGAGGAGAAATCACTACCTTCACTCTTACTTTGCTCTTATCATTTATTTATTTGCTGGCTGTCTATTCTGAGTGTTCCGCTGCATTGCTGCGCTGATTTCTATATTATTTATCTGTTTCTCACTGGCAAAACTGAACTTTGTTTATGAATATTGTACGTTTTGTGACAGGTAAAGAGGGAGTGGTATTTTAAACATTTTTTTCAACTCCTCACATTTTCCACATTACTCCAACAAATTCTCATTATTTTGTCCAGCAACTGTGATTAAAAAAAAAGAATTATTTCTTATTTTCTATGTAGCAGCTTTACTGTTTCACAACTGCATACAAGTTTAATCACGTGAGGCTCATTTTTTTGTTTTAGCTCAATCACTGAGGAGCCAGAGTCCTGTCAAGGGTGGAAAATATGAAGTGGGGAGGGGTCATTAAAACCTTATTTTTATTAGCTTAAATGAATATATGGCTCCCTATGGAAGATCGAGTTTAACTACCGGTAACAATGTTCTGGGTGTTTGAATGTGGCTGATTAGAAATTGATTAATTACACTTTAGCAGTGCCACATTCTTCACTATATCAGGGGCTGTTCCACGTACAGCAAACTTCTGCAACGACCTACAGCCCAACCATCCCAGTTACTGGGTCTCTCAGTATTTGCTTTTTCACTTAACTGCTGTGAAACTGTTGTAACAGTTCTTTGTTAATAGATCTGGACTATTGTTTGCCTGGTCTGGCACGATAAATGGACTAAATTTTAAAATTTAGCCAAAGGGATGTATGATAGACCTTGAGATGCAATGCACTGTGGGATCTGTGTACCCACTCTCTCAGCAGTGTTCTGATGCTCCAGCAGTCTGGCTTATGCTCTTTTACTTTCATCCTTGGTTCTGCACCACTGTTTTCGTTGTTTTTTTTAAAATTAAATCTAACATTACCTTTGTCTTCCTGGAAGCCACATTCACGCACACCTTCACGACAAGTTCTATATGGAAATTTTTATTGCTGTCATTCATTCTAAATATAACGTGTTTAACTGTTACTCGTTCAATTTTAATGTATTGCACAACTTTATCCTTATGATATCTGGCATCATTTCCACTTAAATAAGAGAATAAGACAGGACTTTATCGATCCTGGCAGGGAAATTAGCAGCACAGCAGCTGAGTGCATAAGACACATAAAATAATAGAACAAATAATCCCATTACACGGTTTCTTACTATTCGGACTGTTTTTCAGGAACAAACTAGCACTACATAACGTCAGGATAAATGTGTGTGTCTATACACACACACACACACACACACACACACACAGCATGGATCCCTCAGCAGTGACACGGAAGATGCCTCTCCAACTGATGGCCACGGACCACTACGTTATTTATGGCAGGGCAGTGAAGGCTGGGCAGGTTGGCAGGTGGGGATAGGCGTCTACTTGAAGCTGGATCATAACTCTTCTGTTGGCACCCGAGGCCAGGTGATTAACGGCCCTGTTAGCCAAGCTTGACTGCAGACCCAACAACACCCCTGCTGCCCCATTTCAAACTACTGTTATGAGTTCACTATTGATCCTCGCACTCCAGAATACCTGTGAACAGCATTTACACACCCCGGAAATACCAAGCCATTTTGGGCCTGGAACTGCGCTGTTGGTTAAAAAAACTTCACAACACACAGGAACATACACACATCAGGTTTGATGACTTCTTTTGATGAAAGAAGTTTGGATTTCACAGACGAAGGTTCTTTACAGTCATTGGTGTTTCAATAAACAATACTTTTCAATATTGGCGTGAAGGATAATTCATTTAATTCACAGTGGTTTGAAGAGTACATCAAAAAGGTGATATACGAGTTGATACTCTGGCAGGTGACACAGTGGTTTAGGAACTTCTGACAATAAGACCACACAGATTCAAAGGACGACAACGCTGCACCCCTGAGAGAGGTACTTAAACTGCCTCACTGAATGCCCATTTGAGCAAACAGTTATGAGTGAAGTTATTAGCTATGCAGGTCACTTTGGAGAAAAATATGTGCCGGGCGAATAAATAACGTAACAGAGAATCAACACAGTGAGTCAGCCATAATTAGCAGGGGGCCACAAGCAAGATAAAGGACCCAGGCACATTTAACTTTCCCTTGCAGCTTCGAATTTTAGTCATTAACAGAAATTACAGAGTTTGCTGTTATTGTATGAAATTATTTAGCACATTTGAAAGGTCTAATCTGAAAACACACTTATTTACAGTATGAATACAACACATGCTATTTTTTTTTTACTATGCAGCAAAGTATTGTGTGAAAAATTTCAGCGTTAACATTTAACTTATTTTTAAATTTCGCTGATTCTTTTCTCCAAAGAAACTTAGAACATTAAGCTACTTGTGATTAAACCATTTGTACAGCTGGGTTATTATTTTAAGAGCCTTAATCTAGGGTGCTACAGCAGAAGGTGGGATTCAAATCTGGGTCCTTCAAGTGCAAGTCGACACCACTAACCACTACGCCACTTGCTGCCTGATTTAAAGCTCTCAGCTAAATGGAAGAAGATGCAAGATGGCTTATTTGTTCCACAGGAGAGCAGCTTTAATGGCAGCTTCCAACAGAGCAGGTGGGAAGCAGAGATAAACAATGATTTATGTTCCAGTAGTTATCTGAACACTTTAATCTACAGATCCTATCTGGACCCGGGGGGTTGGGTCAGCTGTGGACATACGGTTCATTCCAAGATTAAACAAAGTCATAAGTCACATTTTCATGCTGGGTCTAATTATTCATGCGCTTACAGCACAGGGAGAAGGTGAGAAACTGATGCCTAAATAAATGCCCAGAAAAAAGCAAAGCTAAAACTCCTTAGAAGAGCTCTGAGAAAGTAATGTTACATTGACCCTCCATGACTATGTACGCAGCACACAGCGATCAATACTGCAAAATCGTGAAATGTTTCAAGTTTATCTCAGTACCGTTTTTTATTTTTTGCTCTCATGAATCACAGAAAAGGAGGACACTGAGCACTGGCACATAGTCTTTTCAACTGTGTGTGTGTAGATGTATGTGAGAACAAACCACACACTACTATTTTTTTATAGCACCTTAAGTTCTACCTCTGTTCTCCCTCCTTCAGAGAAAGTCAGTGAACATCCACTAGGGGGTCCACACAGCCAAGCAACACACTTGAAATTTGGCACGTAGGTACGTAACCTCATACTAAGTGAGGTTTTTGATTAGTCAAAGACACACATGGCACTACACACATCAGTGATGTGTGCCTCCAAGCAGTTCCCAGCTAATTCATTAGAATGAGAACAAATGGGTCAGGTCTCTTTCTTACGCGCGCGCGCACACATGCACACACACACACACACAGCAGGCTGAGGGAAGGACCAGAACTGGACACAGCAGAGGATTGAAGGGGGTGGAAAAAATTATTATAAGAAATTGTTGGTGACACACACCACAACAAACACATTATTAAAATAAGGGTAATAAAGTTTGACAATATATATTTTGCTATTACTTTTTTCATTTCCACTGGACTACGATCCCTGTGTTGTTTCCTGACATATCCGCCTGTCTGAGAAGACTAACAGTACTTATGTACTAAATGCCACCACTTTGAGGGTCATACAGTTTAGTGGTACTTAATGTGTTCTTACTATTTAACTTTCTACTTTCTGACCCAGGTAGCGCTGTGCAACTCGGCTAGTGAAATATAAAAGTAAATTCTGCTTTTTGTAACATGTCACGTATCCTCTGAGTGACAGCTGTGGCATGGCACATGGATCAAGTGAGGTTTTACATTAATGGACGCACAGAAGAGACAGCGCCAATTTGATTTCCTCAAACAATTTGATTCTGACATTTCGTCTGAGAGATAAACCCCCCCAACGGAGACGAAGGGAGAAGGTCAGTGCTTCTAGTATCAGATACTGTCATCCTATTGGACGGGTGCTTCCGGGCATACCCAACTGGGCACGGCTTGAAAGAACGTGGTGCTGGACCTACGCTCGGCTGCACATGCCAAACAACGCCTCCCCATGGGCTGCTGGAGGAGGGCAAAATAATGGGCAGGATGGTGGGAATAAGAAAACCCAAACAACAAGAAACAATTGGCATCTGAAATTTTGCAGCATAAACAGAAGAAAAACCTAAAACATACAGACAGTATGAAACATTTTAATGTCACTGGTGGCAAGTGCACGTGGTGTCAATTCCAAATGAAGGAGGACTGAAAGAATCTGCCTTTTTCTGGCTTCTATACAAAGTGCACTTCTGCCCTGTGGTGTTAAGGAAGAAAAACAACCACCCAGTGAATGACTTTCTGGCCGGATACATAAGCGTGTGTATGGTGGGCTTTGACCAGGTGAGTGGGGGTGCCTTACCCTCACAGCAGGGTAACTCAGGGCAATTGGAGCACCTGCTGTTTGCCTTTCACCTGTACCAGCTGGTATCTCGTGGTAGGGCCACTTCTCTAGGAGACATCAGAAGGTTGATCCCTCCCCCTGTTGGTGCCAGACTGCTGACTGCTTTCACACTTGAGCAATTTTAATACTTTACAGCGTCTAACAAAAGTACGGAGCTCAACAAAATAAAACGTACAGCCACACTTAGATATCAGAGGACTAGATTCTACATCTCCTCTCCCCTACCTTCATGCTGTCCACATCTTTTACTACCATCACTGCAGTAGGTCTCCTATTTCCAATCTTTTTTTAATTAGATTTATGAGCAACGCTAGGTCACAACAACATACAGGCAGAAACAACACTGACGAGAATAATTGGGGCCAAGATTTGGTTTGTTACCTCAGAAGTAAGTTATTTGAGATGTGGAGCAGGAAAACTTTTGTTTACTCCAAACTGTACATCACTATAGAGAAAAGTGTCTTCTAAATGAATAAATGTAAATGTGAAAGTCAGCAGCTTGACAGCTCTGCAGGGTTGGAGGCAGCGGTGCCAATTTTTCTGGCAGTAACAGAGCAGCTCTCTCTGTCTTCACTGAGCTGCTCACAGAACCCAACCTGGCAGACCTCCCCACCTTCTTGTGAGCCAGGACACCTCTTGCACATGCCTGTGTGTTCTAAGTCCCCTGTTGAGCATTTGTGACATGTTGTAAATAAGAAAGCACAATAAAGAACCCTAAGCAGAGGCAGAAGAGTTGGTGAATTGGTATACTAGCTCTATTGATGAAAATTAAATGCTAAATATGTCTCAGATGAGTGTGTTATGGTCAAAAGTCAAGGACCTTTGGAAACTTTTGCCAACACAACTTCCAATGTTTTTAAGATTTGTACACTAAGCTAACTTAGAATTATTTACCCATTTATTTATGGGTAATTTTACTATATCAATTCTGGACGATAACCTTAATCAAGGGTACTATAGTAGGTCACATTATAACCTGGTGAGCTACCTGCTGTCTGCATAATAGCTTGGTTACCTCTATTCTGTCCACATTTCCACACCTCATACCTTCATATACGTATGATTTCTGTCACATATTCCCAGTTCACCTCCACCACATTCTGTAACTGTATAACTGACAGTCAAATTCCATGAGAACAGGGGACTGAAAGCATTGGCCACAACTCCCCACCTAGCAGACAATCGCCATGGTGATGGTGACCATCTGTCTGGCGTTGACACAAAGACAGGGCCAAAAAGATGCGTCTTTGTGGATACGAACCGTCCTGATGGATGGGACGAGGTGCCCTACCTTCTCAGCACACGGCGCAAGAAATGCTGACATTCATCATACTGAACAATACAAAACAGCAAAGGAGCCTAAAACTGCAGACACACCTAGAACCCAACTGCTGAAGTTGACCACTATTTACAAATTTTAAGCACATCTAATGATTTTGAGCCAAACAACGATAAAGTACTGTGAGTGGTGGGGGGGTGTTCAATTAAATCTTAATTCAGTGCAATATGTTAAAAAAATGAAGCCATTATGGCTCCAATGTTTGCCACAAGTGCACTATTAGGAATCTATTAAATATGTCAAAATGAAGATGTCAAACTTCAGAAAAGTGAGCTTTACTTACTGAGCTTAGATTGACAATGAGGTGCTAGTGAGGTAATTTGAGGTATGTTGTGTATTTTGATATAGTGACACCGCCAGCCTATCTTCAGAAGGCATCATCGTACGGGGTCGGAACACTCGGCCCACGTCAGCCATTATCAGGAGGGGATAATTACTCAGATGTGACCTTCAAGCTCATTTCCCCATCAATCTCTGACAGGACAATTGAAAAGCCCAATTTCCTGGCTCATCCAAGCCCATTATTTCTCCTGCAGCTCCGTTAACCGACTACAAATAAAAGGGGCGCAGGCCTGCAAAAAGCAACCGAGGACAGTCCTGCGTTTACAAGGAAAACTCGGAATGTAATTGCCCAGAAATATGTTCTTGGGATTGAAAGTTATTGCTGAATTATTCAAAAGCTGTTAAAAAAGGAATTACGCATCATCACCACACAGCTATTACTTCCAGAATGTCATATCATCTATAAAAATGTTGACACTTACAATGGAAAGAGGTACTGTACTCGTAGCGACGTGGATCAGTTGACAGAAGCCCTCTAGGGACTGAGCTCTTATTTTATGCTTTGTGTGTTAATGATAAAATTATTCCACAAGGTGAGGAGTGGGGTTTGGACGCAGCAGAGACGGGACAGATCTAGATGACTTAGCCTCTTGGAAACTGGCTCTTGGGACATGAAGTTTCACCACAATGGATTAGAAGGATGTGGAACTCTTACCAAATATGGGAAAAGCACTAGATATAGTAGGTCTTACTTCCATACACAGTATTACCTCTAAAGGCATTTTACTTGCCTGGGGTGGTCCAGATGCAGGCAGATGTGGTGCTACACACCAGCCAACAGTTGGGTGCAGTTGGACTGAAGTTTATCCCGATGGATGACCAAGCCACCTCATTCTGGCTCATTAGGAAGAACTTCTGAAGGTTGGGTGGGTGTATACTTGTGAAGACTATCAATCCATTGTACACATTATAGAAGAGGTGCTGGAGATGCAGTGATGGCCCACTGAGAGTTTAGATTGCACATGCGATTAATGACGGTGTATTTGAGAAGAATGGCCTGCCTGATCTGAACAAAAGCAGTGAGTTGTTTGCTTGTCAATTATTAGCCATAACACCATATTGGAGCACAAATTAGATCTCACATACTGCTGGTACTAGAGAACTCTTGATCAAAGAGTTGATCCAGCTGACCGTGTTGAATGACTTTAAGAATTGGGGTGATGAGTGATGCCATGCAGAACTATTGAACTGACTGATGCTGTGGTGCAACAACTGCAGTACTTCAAACTGTGGTGGTAAAGCAGGAGCTGAGTGCTAAGGCAGAGTTGAAAACTTACCCCCCCAGTCTACATCTCCATTCTCACCTTTGTTAAAGAACTTACAGTAGAACAACTAGGGACAGATGGAGGGCATTTTTACACGTTACATGACCAGTCTGAGCTGAGAAATACCTGAGGCAGCACCAGAAGTTGTTCTGCCCTAGCTATTTGGTTGCCATCACTGTCCTGACTAGCATAAGTAATCTGAAAATGGACAGATGGATGGTCTCTCATACCAATAATAAAATGATGCAGAGAACCACCACACTAACAAAACTGTGGTAAGAAAACCGTGAGCACCAACAAAAATCCTGCCTGTGAGTCGCTCCCGTTGAACCCGAGTGAAAGAGCCTGTTTCACTTTCAGCAACTTCCAGCAACTATACCTGCATCTTATTTATACCGCCATTTCACCCATGGTTTATCCATATTGCACCCTAGGCGATGACCCCATTGTAAACTATCACTGGCATGAAACACTGTGTGAAATCGCCACCCTGCCTACGTAAATATGGACATATATTTTAGACCTGTACAGGCAGGTGGTCCCTCTGCCGTGGGAGCTCATCTGCAAGTACAAACAGACAAATTATGACGCAGATAATGTAGAGACTGCGCTGCAGTACACACACACAATCTGCTCGCTGCCACTTTGAATTAAAACAGTTTACCTCTGCCTCTTTAACAAAGCACTTCATCATCTTCTTTGTGCACAAGCAACATTCCCTAATGAGTTTAAGTACCGCCGTGATTCCATTATTCATAGCAATGTGCGATTGCTGCATTTCTTTAACATAAACTGCAGCACAGCACTGCTCCCCAAAGCAATGGCACCGAGGTTACGTAGTCTTTCGAGCAATACTAGATAAAAGGTATGTGTGTGTTGCTTATCTGTTTGGATTTTTTTTTTTTAAGTAAAACGACTACTTAAGGACAGCAAAATGGACCTTGTGGATATGAACCTGTCAGAAATATTTAGATAACAGCATGTCTCCAGACATGTGCAGTAGCATTAAAATTCTTGTATTTAACCACATCCCTAAGGTGGGATCCAAATAAATGGATCAGTGCTTCTGTGCATCTGCAACTCTGGATTTTGCAGCCATAAAAAGCTCAGATAACATTCAGTTCAATCTATGAACTTTGGGGTAAGAATTCCAGATGTATTTTGGCAACATAAAGTAATATTTTAGAGAATATGACAGTACAATAAAATTCTGTGAAGCTCGCATCTGCTGTATGAAACCCTCATTTAATCAATCTTATTCTTATCTCTTCATAACAAACGGTATTATTTAGAGAAGTTCATAACATGACAGAACAAAATGCATGAAGAATCAATGAATGTGCAAAAAAAGTGACTCATAAGGTATTTTAGCTCAGCCAATGTGCTAATTATAATGAGGACAGGTTAATAATTATGTAATAATATAATAAACCAAAAGCCAGCTCCCAGAACAAACTCTGGATGGCAATATCTTGTATAAACGTGACTTTTAGGAAATATTTACAGAACATATTTTTTCAGCTGACACTGTATACCCAGTAAAGAAACAGTGTTCGATAAAATATTAAAGGCTGAGGAAAAACTGTTTATAAATGCTGGCCACATGCTTGACAAACTTATTAGAGGCTTGAGGCCTTTACCTCAGTAATAATGGGTTCTTGACAACATTCTTTGGACAAATCTACTTGTAATGAAGACGGAATTTGGAAGCAGAACAAGTACACAGTTTGGGTACTGAGGTGAGATGCTGAACAGAAGTCAGGATGTAAAATCAAAGTAAGAGGATGATTTTACAGAACAGACAAACCCAGCAGTGAACAGACACCTCTGTGATTGTCTGGGATCGCAAGGAAAAGACGCCCTCATTGCCCAGGGGTGACTATTTGCCCTCATCATTGTGTTTCATATGTTGAACTTCTGTGTCTTGGTGACACCCGTGTTTGAGGCCAACGGAAGCTAGAAATACACTTCTATGGAATAAAAGTGGGCTGTTCAAAAGGCACCGTATTTAAACCACCAAGAGAATTAAAATCCAAATGGTGACAGGGATTTTGGTACTCATGAAGGACAAGTCTCCAAGTACTAAAGTTTTTTTTTTTTAAATTGCCATCTGAGAAATGGTATATAAATAGTTGTTCCATATTTTGCAGAACCCCCCCCCCAAGGTCACGTGACTTTGCCACTCTGCCTAAGGACCTTCATTTCTCTGGAGGCATGAAACACCGGCTACCAAGTCCTAAATGGCACAAGAGAAGCCCAAATAGCGTTCCGCCCCTGGGGACGACAAAATAAATAAAGGCTGGAGTCTGTCATCAGAAATTCCTCATCTCTATTAGCGCCTTTGCACTTTTCCTTTGTTGTCACATGAAGTGGGGCCTGGGCTTAAGGGCTGATTTTGTGCCACGACTTGAGACTTGTTAGGGGTCCATGTCTGTCACCGAAGGCTGGACGAGCCGCATGGGTGTGTGCTATTGTGCTGTGATAAATAGCAGCACCAGCGCTGCAGCAAGACGTTATATGTCTGCACTGGAGAACCTCCCTAAAACGTCTAGAGACGACATCATAGATGGAGGCATGTGGAGCATGGCGCTAAAAAAGAGATGCACAGAGAATGTGTCCAACACACACAGGCATATTTAGGCAGTATGTATGTCCAACATGCGTGCACACACAAAACCCACATTAATAGGATAAAACATACACAGATAAACCTTCACACATAAACATATGTGCATTGTCATCTTGGACAATGATCTCAGCTAAATAAAGGTTTGTAATAATAGCAACAGATGTACAAATAGGCACCTGGGCTCAGTCTGTGTGTTTGCATGTTCTCTGCCTGTCTGTGGGTTTCCATTGAGTGCTCTGGTTGCCTCTCACAGTCACAACACATTTGTTTCATTGCAAATTAACCACTTGTGTGTAGACACCCTGATATAGCGTAATCCAGGGTCCAGTTTCATAGCTTAATGTCCACTAACTCCAAGACAGACTCCAGACGCCATGACCCTGACCAGGATAAACCAGTTAATGATAATGGATGAATGGATGGACACTCATTCACATCCACACACAATATACAAGTATGCACATTGAAAATAATAACTCAGACACTGTTTGTTCACATACACACTAATGAAACACAGACCCTTACAAATTAATTAATGAATATAAAACCTCTGGGCCACATTCTCCAATGTAATGGTCAAAAGCGATGAAGAGGTTTTCTGTTAAGGAGCTATGAGGCTTCCTCTGTTACAGCCTAAAAGTTAAAGGGTTCGGTTAGGAACCTACACGGCATGTTATTCCAGAACCTGCAAGTTCCACCCCCTACAAACGCTATTGGTTTTTTGGTGGTTTTTGCCCTGATAGACAAATACAGCTCTGGCAGAATAGCTGTCCTTTTGGCAGTGTCAGTCTGGAGCAAAAAAGACACCAATTCTAAAAACTACTCTTAAAACGCAGTCTGTAAACAAACATGAGATCCGTTGTTGGATATTTAAATAAAGACAAAAAACAAGTAGTGAGAAACTATGCCAGAGTCTAAGAAGAAAAACCAATGCAGAAACAGCAGAAAAGTTACAAAATGCGCAGAAAGAAGTTGGCTGGTGCCATGGCAGATTTGTTCTATATCAGGCTGCAGATTCTAATCCCTCTGTTCCTAAAATGAGACATTTTCTCGGTTTCCCCGATCCGGCAGACGGCATAATCCAAACACAATCCGAGCGCGATTCGTTAACAGGCATGAGCTCTCTGTACTTTCGGGGAAAAAAAGCCAGGAAACAAAGGGGCCACATCCCCCCCCATGTTTCCAGATAGCTGGGCGGTGGGTAGAGGGAGGCGTGGGCATCACGTTGAGATAAGCCAGCTGTAAATACTGCTACAGTGTTGTGTCTGGTCTCACTAGATCAGCAACATTGAATGAAAGAAAGAAAAATTCCCTGCTGCTTTTTCAAACAAGTGATCTCATAAGAATACTGCTATTCAATGTATACAGCAACTCTGCCTGCCTGGTGTTTCCGCTCACAGGGGTTGTAAAACCAAAGTCCAAAGGTTCATTTCATAAACTTCAATGTGTTCGAGCGAGCTCCCTGATTCTCTCCTGATCTTCTAAAAATTTTTATCACATCACCTGTTATGATCACCTATGCATTTCCCCTCAATTCTATATGCAGTGACTTGGGTGACATGTTGGCAAGGACGTTCAGTGTACATAGCATTAACAGTAGTACTCAGCAGAGTTATAAACAGACTTTAGGGGAGACATATGAGGGTTACTTGAACACTAGGGGACGTGGCCCCATATCCCACCCTAGTCAAACACGCTTAGGAGTGTCCGATACTGACAGCACAAGCTGTCTGCTCCACTAGATAAATGAACACAGTTGGGTTCCCATCCTTCCCAAAGCACCCCAGGAGGTGTATGACAAAGTCTGACACGCAGCACCGTCTCATACGAGTCGGGGACCCTGACCAATTCAGCTGCCCAGCCTCTTCCTATCATTTCGATTATTTATTTTATGTCCTCCTGATGTCATCACCTTCCTGGTTGGCTGACACCCAGAGAGCAGCATCTGGATGTTGATGAACAGCAACAAAAAAGGGGTGACCAGTCATCCCAGTATATCACATGATTTTGTTAAAAATCAGTTTTAAATGATTTAACATGTAAAAAATGGTTTCAGTTTTTAAATTTATTTTTTAAAAATTGTATTTAATTTTGCCCAATGTTCTACCACGAGGGTGGAAAATTTCCAATTATCTTAATGAGAGGAAAGAGGTTGATGCATTTCTCACTCACTTTCCTTAACCACTGGTCCAAGTCAGATCCTGGCAGTCCAGAGACATTCCTAGCAGACAGTTTCCCCACAGTCACACTCACTCACTAAGTGCAGTTTATTCTCTGTCCACTTGAAACAAGTCTTTGGAACGTGGGATGGAAACTAGAATACCCAGAGGAGGACCCCACACAGACTGATCAGGATTTGAGCCTACGCTTGATTGGCCCAAAGCAGGGATACTTACCAACAGGAACCAATTCTGCACTTTGAAAAAAAAACTTACTTCTTTGTATGCTTCAAAATTGCTTTAAATGTTTAGTACCGTACTGACTTTCCCATCATGTCGGGGTGTGCAGATCGACTAACTGCGTTATACAGGCATGCGCAGCTCACACACAACACAGTCCTGACACACACCAATGCCACACACAGCACAATGGCCACAGGCCCCCATTGGTCACCTGAGTATCGGGGAGCTCCGACCTCCCTGCTCCTTTCTGCAGGAACAACATACACGTGGTCTTCCTTCTCCACCAGATGGGACCCTGTCATCGTTGGGGACGACTGGGCAATAGCACGCCAACATCCAGCATGAGCACTGGCATCGGGGACATGCTCCAACATCACAATGTCCTCCTTGAAGTGTGACCGCCTTTGCTAGGCATCAGGGATCTCTGCCAGAGATATGATTCTGCTGACTAACTTGACACCCATGTGTCACACTTGTCACATTGTGCATTTAACTTAAATATTTAAACTGTATCAACTGCTGAGTTGCATCTCTGGCACTAGAAGGAAATACAGAACAATAAATGCATCTTCAGCACCAGTATCAACCAGGGAATTTCCAGAAATTTCACCACTTGACAAAATAAATTAGTGTGGGGATAAAATATCTTACAGTTTAGATTAGTTATTTACTATTTATTTACTCACATGGGGTTTAAAAAAGTCCAAAGGATCATTGCTTAAACTTCAATGTGTTTGAACAACCTCCCTTTCTCCCTCAGAGCGGCTGAATCTCTTACAAAAGGGTGTCAAAACTGTTGTCTTTTAGAGCCACTTCTGTCCTGATCTTCTAACAGATCCAAAAATTTGTACCACATCATCTCTTATTATTATTTTGTGGCATATAATATACTGCCTGTTCCAGAGTAAATAAAAATGTTTTTTTAATATCACCACTCTAGCCTTGTTGTAGGAGCGAATGCCCTAAGGTGGGACCAGAGTCTGAATCACGTGGCACAAGGAGATCAAACTGGTCATGTTCTGTTGGGTTGGTCAACATGCTTGGGGGTATCTTCTCCTCAAAAACACTTGGACAGGTGGGTGGTGGTGCTGGGTGTGACATGGGGTGAAAGTGTGTAACATCAGTTGATGTTCAGAGAAGAGGCTCCGAAGTTTCTTTTACAAACTGTAGCAGTTGTCCATCGGGAGGAAAGGATTAAATTGTATTAGAGGCCAGTAGGTGGCAGAGCAGTTAAGAGTCACCTCCTCTCACGTTGATGTACCATGTTTAAATCCCACCTCCAGTATCATACCCTTGGATCAAGGCATTTACCCTGGTAGAGTGCTGACACTATAATGACCTTACTATATAAACATATCACAAAATAAAAATACAATAAGTCACTAAACAAATAAATAGTGATAACTAAGCTCGATTTAAAATAAATAAAATTGTAAAAACTAAAACCTTCCAGATTAAGCTGATAATAACAAATGACCTTAAATCGACATCAGTTTTAAAAAGGCAATACCGTGTGGCAAAAATTTTTAAATAGTTTCCAACAGAACATCTTTTAAAAATAAGTACGCAAATTATTTGAGGGAATTTCTCTAGGCAGCTGAGGGCTGGTGAAGCCTATTGCTCTCTGTGAAAACTGCTTATTGCAATGAATCAGACTAATGAAGCATTTACCAAAATCTGCACATTGTTTAAGAGGTTAATAAGTTATTACAACATCATTTTGCTCAACGCCAGTTTAAACAAACTTTGTTCAGAGAGGTTTGTCCTCCCCCTCACATGCGGAGTGGCAGGAACGCGAATTGTCTGTAAAGAAAGAAAATTCACTGGGGCGAAAGACATCTCAATATTCATAAAGCTCAATCTCTGTTTGTCTCTCTGTTTATTTCTTCTTCATGCATGGCTTTCTTTTTCCAGCCACAGACTTGAACTCTGGCTCACAGGTTCTTCTTGACTACAGAAAAACCTCACATATCTATCTTAAAAGTTTTAAATCCAGGCTCTGTGACAAGGCTTAGAGAGACATGAGTAATGGCATCAAATGCAACATGCAACATCACATGCTGACAAATTCTTGCACACCCCTCACGGGACATACATAGGTCAGCTGAGATGCCCCATGCTGTAACGTACCAGACATGGACGCATTTTCTTGCACCATAAACAAACACACACACCGACAGAGAACACACAGGCTGTACACATGCTCTAGTATGACTGTGGACGTATTTTCTTGCTCCACACACAACTTACAACGCGTGAAAGGGTTTTCACGCTGACATTTTCTGCTCCCCCAGACAGACAGACAGACAGACACACACACACACACACACACCGATTAATGATGCAGGAGCAGTAAAGCTTGGTGATGTATATACAGTATATTTTCCTTTCCTCTTAACTAGGTCTGTACTAAACCCAACAACGTTAATGGTACAACAGTTTGGAAATTTTATAACATGTTTTTACTTTTCAGCTTCCCACCACTACACTTCTTTTCACCCAGGGAGCACCGGGTAACACAGCTATTGCTTGTATGATGGTGAAGCAGAAGAACAAAAGGAAAAAGAAACTTCACCCATCAACTGCTAAGTCTGTTTTTCCCAAAGTTATTTCTGAGCTGTACATTCAGGTCAGAGTGACCTTCCTCCCACAGTTCACTGCTGTGGGTGTTTCTGTATGTACATATTATTTTAAAGTGGCTGTAATTTTCAACATATAACTTTATAATAAAGTCTGTGACTATAATTTTGTTAACATTGAAATGTTCAATATTCAGTAAAGACATACTGACATATTAGAACATATAGCTTCCTCAAAGACACAATTATGAAAAAAAGTTATATTATATTATTTATACCTTTGGCTGCTTGACAGAATAGTAGAAACTCTTGGTTCTCCATTTAAGACAGGAGGGGGCAGTAAATGGAGTTAATACAACATGGCACTGACTTTACCGCACTCACCTCTGCTTGCTTAGTGTGAACCATGAGGCAATACTATGTTTTATCATCAGCAGTGATGCATCAGACATCTTCAGCACATATTTACAGCTTATAAAAAGTCATTGACTTTACTTTTAAACATTTGAAAACTCTCAGCTTGCTTGGTGGCTGGATCTAGTTTAAAAAATATATCTTTATGCTGACATGCCTGCAGTCAGCGCAGTGTGAAAAGTACAGACAAAGAAGCTGAAAATTCAGCACCATCAAGCACTGTAATATTTCTGAAGGAAAACTTTGAGAAAGAAACACTTGACGGTGTAAATGCTAAGAGTTTAAGAAAGTGGTATTTTGCAGAAAGTATTTGACAAAACACTCAGGTCTGCTCTTGTACATAGTTTCCTTGCACCGAGGAGTTGAAGCTGGGCCAAAATGCTCAAGTGGCGAGGAGAGCCGAAGGGAATGGAATTATTTTGTTTCAGCGAGATTAAGTGTTGGCCAAAATTAGGGTAAACGGTTGTGACGGTCAGGGAAGCGACACACTCAGCTGAATAGAACATCTCCGCTCCGCATGAGGGCTGACTGCACGATACAGCCATGCTGAGTGACTGAGCTTCTCTGGCACACTGGTTCTGCACCCCCCCCCCCCCTGCACCACAGGGGTTGACCAATGCTGAGCAGGAGTAAGATCTGTCCATTAAGCTCAGCCTCCTCATCCTCTGAGGCAAAAAAGTTTTTGGTAAAAGCCTCGAGTTAAAAAAAAAAAACAGTGCCCTCACATGGACACTGTGCATGTTGTTTGGTCCCAAATTTTTTAGCAAAGTACATATATGGGGACACTAACCCAAAAACCTACTGAAACCTGTACCTGGAACTCATACAACCTGGGAGAGTCAGTAAGCTGTGAGATTAAACTTGTGACCCTGGTGTGGTTACAACAGGGCTGTTATATCATTATGTCAACCGCTGGCGACTGCGGCACCTCTTAGAACTTATTTACTACAGTGTGTAAGAAGCGTAGTGATAAGCGCATTCTGGCTGTTCACAACCACACAGCTTAAGGCGCTACAGTACTGGGGCACTGATGATGTTAGCAGCAAACCGCAGTGGGGACCTAATAGAGAGAGCAACACAAATTCATCCACCAGGCTGAAAGTAGATATGGGACCTGCTTCGTATGGGGACAGTCTGATAGACGGAGGGGGGACTTCTGCTGACACGGGGACAACTGCCTTCACACAGCGACGATCTTATAACACGGAGTCCGTATACATATGGGGACCAGCTACCCATGGGAATCAGTTATACACAGGGGAGAGGCGTTACAGAGTAAACAATGCGACTGCACAAGGTGAGAAAATGCAACACAAAAAACACAGTTCCCCTATACTCACCTCCAGTACATTTGTCAATGACATACAGTTTTGAGCAAACTGTTGACCCAGTGTGTTAATAAGATTCTTTTTCTGTATCATCTAGGAAGTTAGAAGTGTAATTTGCAGATACAGGCATCCCTTGTTATCTTTGAACTTAATCTGCTTCTGAAATTATGTTCGATAGAAAATTTTCAGAGGGTGGGGGCCTATATTCAATTATTTCAAAGGGTAAAAATAACATTCTGGCAAACCTTTGGATGATGGTAGTCTGGAGAGCGAAAGATATCTGTATACATATAATATGGGGCTCTGACGTTGGGAGGGAGGCCAGTTCTTTTCTCAGTCACACTATGTAAAGTGTGCTGGTTGCCTTTTGTCCCGCAGTTCCTCCCTCCCCCAACGTCTAACACACACCGTGATAATGAGTAACGCCACACATGTGAGTTATGGCTCTGGTGATGCCATCTGATGTTTTTACGCTCTCCTGAGCCGAGCACAAAATTTATTCTGAATGCTAACTAGGGCTGACCCCCCCCCCCCACATTCGTCCGCAGCTCCAGTGGTCAGAGAACTGAGGATCCATCAGGCAACAGAAAAGGACTTGAAGTCACAGTAACTTCAAGTCTGAGGCCCACCTGCTCCCATCCAGCGCCATCTGACTGGGAGTCTAGAAGGTTCCATTGGTTGTGCACCATTTTAGAGTGGGACTGAAGACCTTGGCAACTAACTCACCTCAGCACACAGGAGTAGAGCCCAACATCCTGCAGCTCTGCCGGCCGGAACCAGATTGCATCCTCCTCCTTGCTCATGCGCAGGCCGTCGAATGAGATGGGCTCCTCGAAGTCTCCGTGCCCAGTGCTGCGGTACCACATGAGGCTGAGGCCAGCGCCCTGCGCGTGTGTGTAGTTTGCCCGGATGTATCCGTAGAACAGGGCGCATTTAATCCGCACTGGCTCTCCCACGAGCACTTTGTACTTCAGGTAGTCCACAGACCAGTCGGTGCAGCCGTCCACTGGAGGGGGTCATGAAGAAAGAAAACGGCAGCGTGTTAATAACGCGGCAATAAGATAACAAACAGTAAAGAACATCACAATAACGGCATCATCAGATCATCAGAACTTAATGGACTAAGTAGGGGCTCTTACACTGTAAGAGAAGGAAGAAAACTGCATCATCTTCAAAGTTGGCATGTCAGGAAGATCATTGTTACCATGGAAACATTGCTTGCAGCAAAATATAGTTCACTAATTGGGCTTAAGGAGTTATTTTTGTTTTTTTTTTTTTTTTAATAAATCAGAACTGCTATCAGATTATAGTTAAGATCATTGGCCTTCCTTGCTGGCGTTTACAGGATCTATAATGAAATAAAGTCTTCACAGGAAGCAGGAAACAAGGCTTGCTGATATATTTAATCGGTATGATTAAATATAATGATTCCACGGTTTTTAAACAAGCATGAGGTCCTCCGTGTTTTTCTGTGTAACATCAGGATTTGATTAAATTTAAACAGTGCAACAAAACTGGAATAGTGACACATCAAATTAACAAAGTTGATGGCTCTGCAAAATATTTCTAAAAATGTTGTATTTTTTATTCTGTTTTTGATGACATTTTGATGGAACGTGGCCTGATTACTCATATTTAGCCAGGACATGTATTTATTGTTCATCTACACCTTAAGCTCCCTCTAAAACATGTGACAAAAACCAAAAGCCAACTTTCCTCTACAGCAAAAGTTCAAATTTCAACTGTATTATAATTTGAATGAATTGTGGAATTTCTGGATGCCCTTCTGGACCTGTGTCCTCAGCACTATATGACCACCCCAGGTTACATACTGTAACCTTTTGCCCTTGTGTGGTGTTATACATGTGCATACACAGTATTTACCCATTTTGCTCCACACTGTAATAGGGAATGCAGACAAAAAACCTTTAAAAACAAACTATACTATATACTGCTAATAATTTATATAATTAATCCATTAAGTACTGGAATGTTCAACTGAATATTTTAATACCGGGACACTGTTTAATAAAACATCCTCTAACTGGGCTAATATCACTGCCTTGATAATCCTGGCTGCCACAGGGAGTCAGCTGTGACCCACTAAGTCACAACCACGTGACTCCATGTCTCCCGGTTTGAGGCAGTGCTCAGGTGCCACACAGTTGCCCCATAGTACTCTGGGAAATGAGCAATGAGGTAAACCCACCCCCTACCTGACCAAGCAGCAATCCAGACAAGGAGTCTGTGCAGGACATGGCTGGGCATAAAGTATACACAGACACAGACACACACACACACACACACACACACACACACACCATATAAATTCAGGCAGTCAAACACTACCAGCCTTACTGGCCCAAGAGAAAAATTCCATAAACACATACAAATACACAAAAAATTATTCATTTACAATATCTTCCAACACAGTAATCTTTAATATAATGGAGTCCTGCAGTGCTTACAATCATCCACATTTTTCATACTTGTTTAAAATACTGTATATTAAAATACAACAACAAAAAGAGCTAAAAGTACTTTTAGTTATACATGATATAGAATACTTTGGTATTATATTCATGAAGAAAAATGCCTTTTATTATAGTATTTTTAACATTTTAATAAAATTGAATTAAAATGCTAAAATTAAAGTGATATCCTTGTATTTCTAGTCTGCGAATGGATTCTTTTTTCTCTTTAAAATAGGAAATAACAGTAGTAAGTCATTCCGCTCACAACGAGAATTCACATACTGTGCTTTTTTGTCACACATTAACCCCATTATGGGTGTATTAGGTCATTTGTGATGTTTAATTTTTGTTAAACCTGGTAAATAGCAGTGCACACTGTGTAATATTACTTTGTTTAGTTTACACACTGACAGACATGTCAGAACACAAACATGACATGCGCGTACTGAAATCACACATCAGTCAGCAGTGCCATCCAGATGTGTGGCTATGCAGAACTTGGTGGCAAACGGAGTAAAAGATCCCATTTGCATTTGGTTGGGCTGAGTGAAGACAGGTACAGTGAGGGGTGGGGGGCACCTCCCAGCAGCCTGGTCTCCACCATGTCTTGATTCCAGTAAAACTCCCATAGCATCATAAACGGAAAGCAGCTGCCCAGATTATTAATATTATTATTATTATTGTTAATAAAAAGATTTTCAATGGTGCCATGAATGAAAACTGAGCTGTGCGGAAGCCACCCCTCAGGGGGAAATGGGGACACGTATGATTCATGGCAGAGTAAACAAGAGTATCCAGCATCTTCTACTTGATGTACAAGTGGCACTCTAGCCACTGTGTTTCCAGGATCAACAGGGGGAGGACCACTGAAGGACAATGACAACACTGGGGATGGTGCAAGAATGACCCAGCACTCATGCCTCCCCTATTATGCCCCAGCACCTGACCTGCGCAGACGCTCTGCTCCACCCCCCGAGTCTCCCTACCTGCAGCTTGGCAACGGCAAAGTGTGCGCGAGCAGATCACCCTGTCATTAAGATTAAGTGCTGTGGGTTTAAAAGTTGGGATGAGACCTGATAAGTGGTTCAGTCCGTGGTGGCGGAAAACTACGGAAGCATGTAAAAATACCACGGGGCTGGTTACTGTAGGTCATGGATGGGGATGGTAAAAACTGATAAGGATTTGCCCACTTATGCCGTGTGTTGCTTGAGGAGATAATGGCAGCATCGGTGCTTTAACTCTGAATGAAACCATTTATTTTTGACACAGTAACACGATGTAGCACCTGAAAGGCACAAATCCCTCGCCATAACATCCAATCAAAAACTAGATTTAATCACCACTTTTTAAAGAAAATTTAATGCCCAACAAGAGAGGCAGAAACTGTAGACCAAAAATTGCAAATATGTCTATGTACAACATCAAAATGTTACTGTATTTCATTATTCAGTATGATCTTGCAGATGAAATGCTATTTTTTCTAGCAGAAGACAGATAAACATTCACACCCACATATTTGTAGATGCAACTTCATGCACAGATGAACAGTAAAGTTCACTGCTTTGCAAAGCACCTCTCAATCAGTTCAACAAGAAAAATCATTTGTACTCATTTCCATCATAATAACCATCATCCTTATATCCAAACCTAATGCTATTCCTAGAGTCCATGAGCTCCTGTCCTCTCCATTCCTGTGGCCCTGGCAGTGCAAACCAGATCAGTGCCACCACAACGCCCTAAATGACACCCCTGAGCTTTGCACTCACCTCATTACACACCACATCTGGCGAGCACAACTGCTGAGCCTTCAACAAATGGGTCCCAATCACGCATCCATAAATATTTCATTTACAGAAGAAACAACTTAGTGGTTAATTAAGGTGATGAAAAATCATCTCGCAACTGGCCCATGCGTCACGTTCGCAGTCATTTCTGTGCCATCAATTCAGTTTTTATTTCACTTGCTGCTGCTCACCCGTCTTTCACCCACAGTCCCTTTTCAGCACGGAGAGGGATGTAAAACAGCTGAGGGATGGCTCAAGTCTAGGCTCAGACATGACCTGTCTTACACCTGTCTTGTACAAATACATATTTTTATCAAATCCTGTATACAGTTGCAAGAAAAATTTAGAATTATCTCAATTTCTACAGCAGTTTCTTATAAAATGGGGTCTGATCTTCCAGTTGGTCACAATAACAGACCTGCTTAAACAGCACAGAAACAATTCTACTTTTCAACACTGAAGACATCTTTAAAATATTCAGTCCAAACCGGAAATACTATGTGAACCCTTGTATGTAGTAACTAGTAGAAGCTACTTTCGCATTAATAACCTCCATGAAACGTTTCCTATAGCTGCTGATCAGACTTGCATAGTGAGTTAGTTAGGAGGAATTTTAGACCATTTCGCATTACAAAACCTATTCATTTCCGGAATTCCTTGCACGAACTGCTCTTCAGGTCATGCTACAGTATTTCCATCTGGTGGAGATCTGGACTGACTTGGTCATACCACAACACAAATTCTCTTCTGTTTAAGCCATTCTGTTGTTGATTTACTCCTTATTGCATCAGCCACCTTCTATTAAGCTTCAGGTGACGGACCGCTACCCTGACATTCCCCTGGAAAATTTCTTGATACAATTTCAAATTTTCTGTTCCCTCTATGATAGCAAACTGTCCAGGGCCCGAGGCAGCAAAGCAGGCCCAAAGCCATGGATGACCATGCTTCACGGTTTGGATGTGGTGTTGGTGTGCAAACACAGCATGGCTCGTTTTTTTGTCTCATCCGTCCCAGAAACATCCAGGCTGTCATTTGTAAACCTGAGATATGCCGCAATGCTTTTTTTTCTTTTTTTTTTTGAGAGCAGTGGTTTTTGTGTTGTCCTTCCATTAACACCGTTGTTCACTATTCTTCTTATGATGGACATGGGGACTTTGGCACTTCAAGACACTTCTGCAGGTTCTTTGCTGTTGCCCTTGAAATTTTCCACCTCCTTCAGCATTAAATGGTTGAACTGAAAGCTCTTGGCGTGATGTTTGTAGGGTGCCCACTCCAGCGGTAATGTGCAGCAGTACCGAATTCCCTCCATTTGTATACAGTGTCCATGTCCAGTCTTACTCTGGATTGATGGAAACCAACTACTCTTTCTGTAGCCTTTTCAAGCTTTATGCAACTCTACAATTCTTCTCCTAAGGTCTTATGAAAATTCCTCCATCAGGGCATATTACACAGGAACAGCTCTTTCTTGAAAAGAGCAGACTGTCAGTAACCAAATTTTATGCGCTTTTAATAGGACGATATCAGCATCCAACACCTCCAGTCTCTTCTCAATGACAGGAACCTCTGAGTCCAGTTGATTTTTGGAGCAGTTATCCTACTTGTCCTAAAGGTTCACACATTTTTTTCTGCCACACTGAATGTTTAAATAATGTATTCAAAATTGACACAGGAAGTACAATTGTTTACGTGTTACTATTTTAAGCAGATCGTTTGTTTCTTATTGTGACTTAGCTGAAGATCAGAGCACATTATAGGGTTCACAAACTTTTCTCTTGGAACTGTACAATCACTTACTGACTGGGTGAAAAGTGTCAGTCTAACAAGGACAAACTACCAAGTTTATGCAGTTTCTTTAAACCAAATTACAACTGCTGACACTGCCGGTGTAAAAATTATTGCAACTGCTCTCATAAAGCACAAACATAACTTTTAAGATCCTCCCCATTATGATCCCAAAGAGTGTGTTTTCTTGCTGACACACAGCCTCGCACAACACAGAGCCACTACACATCCCATCCCATAAGTGGGCAGTGGGTGCGGCCAAGTGTACGATGGTGCACTAACATTTCACTTTGAGGACAACAGTTTCAGCAGGTGGTAATGGATTTGGATAAAATTAAGGGCAAGTAGTATCAGCCTTTTCAAGTTAATTGTGCTAGTTTTACGAGGGCCATAAAACGTTTTTAAACAGCCACCATTTAGGGCAAAGTTTTGGACCTGCTTTTTTTTGGTCAGCGTCCATTAAACAAAGCAGAGGCAGCAGGCGAGGGACTGGTTAAGGTTGTTGGGTAGAGGTACTGCCTCGTGCTCAAAGGACCAAGGTTCAAATCCCGCTTCCTGCAGTACTGTACTCACCCTGGGGCAGATGTTTAAAAAAAATTTGAAAAAATAATATCTAGCTTAACACCACAAACTGCTTTGGTTACAAGCGTCAGTTAAATAAGCAAATACACATTAAACTGTACGATTTGAAGATAAATGATGATGACTTGCATCGCTGGTATTACCTCTATACGGCATCACCGATAATGCCAAGCTCGACCTCTGTTGCCGCGGCAACAAAGGGGTTAACCCCCGCTAATCAAACACGGACTAATTAAGCATCGTTTTGTGTACAGTAATGCTACGCTGCTGTGTGGCAATCTGTAAGTAAAGGGAGCGCACTGACACTCGCGAGGATTGCTTAGTGTAATTATCACCCTTAATTATCAGCACCGGCTCCCCTGGCTCTGGATGAGCTGCTCCCGCACCTCCTCCTCCTCCTCCTCCTCTTGTATGGACTCGGCGGAGAGTGACGCACACTGGCTCCCAGGTACGTTTCTTGGAATATTCTTGTGTTGTGTTCAGATGCTGAAGCAATTCTAATAATAATTATTATAATAACAACAACAACAACGATGACTATTAGCAGCATTTTTTACATGCATCTTGGGATGCATCTGGACAGGTGTGTAGTTTTAATACGCAGGGTAACTAATATACAAGCAGTTCACTAGTACAGTACTGTGCTACATTTACACATGATCTACACAGAGGCTGTGAAGGTAAATTAGAGAAAAAAAACAGTTATCAGAACATGAATATGAAATATTCATCAATACCACAGCTGCTACAGCTGCAGCTTACGATAAATGTCAGAGTGCTTCCCCATGTTAATTATTCACCAGATTAACAATATCGGAAATCATTTCTCAGCCACGTCTGAGCAGTTTATTAGAGGACGGGTCTATGAAGTGCATCTTGGTTCGGAGGAGGATCTACTGTAAATAACTGCTTTGACTGGACTGGTTGCTCAGTGATTAATCCCACACGCCATGCAAGAATTCAGATTTCACCTTTTCATTCTAACTCTTACTTTGCTATCACTTTTTTAGCATAAGCTCATGCCCTGTGTTCCTCAATTGCCAACATAAACCAACATTTACATTTATGTACATAGCTGATGCTTCTCTCAACTTACTATGGAAAGCTATTTAAAATCATTTCCCCATTTAGAGAGTCAAATAATTTTTACTGGTACCTTGCTCGAAGGGGCTAAAGCAGAAGGTGGGATTCAAACCTAGTGGAAGCCCTAAGCTCTATGCCACCTGCTGGCCCAAAATGCTTTCAATGTCACTTGTGCCGAAAATGTCACAGATGGAAGGTGATTGAAGGTTTTGTTCCACAAATATTTCAGAGCGCATTGTAGGTGCCCCTGTGGGGCCAACATGTGTGTGGAAGAGAAGCTGCCAGACACCCGGTGCCACTTTCCACATCACCATGTCCCCCATCAAAAGGCGGATTATCTCCTATGTGTGGTAAACAGTGCTGCCTCCACCATTACTGTTATCTATCACTTCCTCCCGGCTGTCCAGCCACATGGCAGTAAACGCTCACCAGTCCGTCTCCTGTCTACCAGCCTTGTAGCGCGACTCCCCATAACTGCTGCTGACTTTCCTGGACAAACCCTGTTTGCATCCATGAATCACTGGGAAAAAGACATGTCAATTTTTTTTATTTTAATAAAGAGCTTAGAATGAAAATAATTGGCACACCAGACACACTGTGACGCATTCATTCTTTTCACTCATTATTTGCTGGTTACAGATAAAATACTTAAAAATCCATGGTACATCATGGCTTGGCCCTCAATACCACGTCAAGCACCTTGCTGCTGCTGTTCGGTCTGCTGGGGACGCTGAGGAGGCCGTGATCACATGGTGTGTGCAAAGGCTGAGCTTAAGACGGAAAACAGGGCCACATCCATACACACCAAAATCTGTCTTCTGCTTAACAACCACTACAAGAGAAAGCACCATCCCTGTACACCCCAGCAATGTTCCTGACTCTGAATACAGACACAGACAGACAGACAGACAGACAGACAGAGACAGACAGACAGACAGACAGACAGACAGACAGACAGACAGTCTCTCACACACACACACACACACACACACACACACACACACACACACACACACACACAGAGTGAGCTCTGAATAAAGGCCTTCTTAATTGTGGCCATGATTGTGACTTACACACTATGACATTTATTCACAGATCAAAAATGACAGGTTCAAATTAATTAGTTCACCTGCTTCCACGTTTCCATTACAAAATTCACATCTTATCTAATTTATCTCACACACATAAAATATCTACAAACATTATAATTATATGACGTATAACGTGTATGATATTTAAGAGTATAGTTGTAAGACAAATTATTGAAATTTGCATTAAATAATATATATTTACTTTTCTAAACAAACATGGGCTGGCGTTCACAGATCAAGAGCTCAGAGCACTAAGAATCTCCTATAACAGGTTTGTTACGGACCTCGAGTCGAGAGCCACGTGGTCTCAGAGCTGAACTGCAGGACCTTATAGATACACATTAAAGTAAGACAGCGGCCACTGCATCGTGCTGCAGGTGCTCCCTAACGGTGCTCCTTCAACACGGCTGAAATTGTCCACGGCAAATCACTGCAACAAGATAACTGACCTTGAGTCACAAGGCACCAGTCAAAATTGCATCCAGGTTTCAACGCTGCACAGAGAAGAAACAACAGAGAGACGGGAAAGAAACAACTCCTGGCAGTGCCATTGATTTTTGAGTTAGAGCTGATGTGTTGAAAATGTCAACAATCAAATAAAGTAGTTAAAAAGCTCTAGGTGAGTTTATTAAAAAAAAACACAATTATACACACAGACGCACACACACAGGAGCACATGCATTTGCTTTGCTTCACAGTTCTGTGAGGCACAAATCACTACAGCAAGAGAAAGAGTGTTTCAACAGGGCTTTTGTTTTTTATAAAAATGTTTGGCCACAGGGAAAAAAAAATACTCAAACAAAGCCTCAACATTAAAAGATTACTAATAAAAGGAGCTAGGGTATTGTTTGTGCCTGTGTGTGTGAGACAGACAGCCAGACATTGCTATATAAGCCAGTACAGTAAAGTAACACCAAACCCACCAGCAGTTTGAAGCCTGACCATCCGTGTCAAATATCCTCTTCTTCCAATGACACCATGTCTGACTGCATTTTCCCCCAGTTCTGATCCTCAGTGAGAGCTTGTGTGTTGCTGAATAAAAGAAACCGAACGCAACGTAAACATACACCGTGCCATCGTGCAGCAGTTTTCGAGTTCCTCTGCAACCACGACACGACTCTGCCATCCCTGTACACCCCCAGCAATGTGCCCGTCTCACAGTTATTTACAGTGCATTCATTCCGTTTCACGGCCGCCACACATTCATGGGGCGATACATCTGCAGTGCGAATATTAACATCACATAAATATATATGAACAGCTAACCTGGGGGTGCAGTTCTTTATCACGGCTGTGTGGGGGGGGGGCAACTCCTACCTGTCCCGGGGCAACTTCTCTGCAATGCTTTTAAGAAAAGACGGAAAGCAGCCTAGGGACCAACTGTGCAATAAGTCTGCTCTTTGTATTGCACTTCAGCTATGTAATATATACATCCCTTGAAGCTAGAACTGTTTCCCACCAATTCACACAGACGCAGTGCTGCGAGGACACAAACCGAGAGCCTCTTCATTGCTGTAACACCCATAACTGAAAGGTCTGGTCTTCCAACTGATCCAGAAAGGCATGGAGTTATGTTTGACCTACCACAATGTTCCTATGAATCCCCTGCTCACTCCTCGTCTTTTGTTATGGCCTAGACGATAGTCAAAGGATGTGGTAGCAGATACCTACAGAAGCTGACCACTCCTCAGCTCTGGCTGCTTGGTGGTCACTCTCCCAAAGGGTCCAAAATCATAAGACTGTATCGTCTCAATTTTAGGTCCCTCTCAGATCTGCTGAATCGTTATTGCCACTGAAGAAGGGTCTCAAAAGTGCAACTCACTTCTCCCCTGATCTCTAACCGCTGCATAAAGTTGCATCAGACCATCTCTCATCATCACCTCCGCACTTCCTCTCAAACCTACACGCAATTGCTCTCATGCACACCGGCAGATACATTGGTTTTGGACGAAACGACTCTGCAGTTGCGCATCTGTGTCTGAAGATCTTCATCTGAAAGGTAATTTGTTTACTCTGAGCTATACATTGTTTTGGAAAAAAGCATCTGCTTAATGAAGGGATGCAAATGTAAATGTAGCAATAAGGACTGTTGGGCCACAGGCCACACATGGGAATCTCACACTGCCACTTAAGAAGACAGTTTCCTTCAGTTTTATTTCCTGGATGTCATTTGTGTGCTGTGGTCCTACGTAAAAACACACTCATTTCTCTCACCAGATACCCCATCTCTTCGGGGGGTGGGGGGCTGGGGATTGGTTGGTAGAAGAGTTTAAGGGGACTTATTATTAATTAATTTTGGCCTGTGGAGATAGGTGAGGGGCGTGGACCCCTCCTGGACAGATATGTTACCCTCCCCCTCATGCCTTCTGTGGCCTTACAAAACTATCACCCTCCTGCGGCTCACGCTGTGGTTGATCACCCCACCTCCACGCTTCCCAAATTAAGCTCAATTATTGCATTTGGAAGTGGATTTATTATTATAAATCGAAGAAGCAGGTTCACCGTCTTTATTCCTCCTTAACAGTACGATCTGTCTACATCTCTCACATAAGAAACTGCTTACTGTCCAATCTAATGACAGATATTGAATTTAATTAAAGGTACTAAACACCACAGAAACTCTTTTTGCCCCTTCACCTAAATGCTGTCCATATTCTTCTTCCTTCGCTCAGCCTCCTCCACCTACAGCCAGTACGAAAACTGAACAAAGTGGTCTATACATTTAACATTGCCTTATTAGAAGGCCACTGTAAAAAAGTTATTTATAGCCGAATGTCATGTTTAAATTGTGTCACTATTCATAGAATGTCCTCTGACTTAACCTGAACGCCCCTCATCAGCATTTTGATTGTACTCAGCGACCGGGACCATGTTCCCCAAGGTGTCAAAATCAAGCTAATGGAACAGCAGTCCAACAGGGGTGATATCTGCTTAAAAGGATTTGGTTGCTCTGTAACAAACACACCATGGAGTGTGAAATAGTCATTTGTGTCTCTGTGTTGAGCTCCTCTTATCCTCAACCTGTGTACCTGGATGGTGGATCTTCATCCTGGACGATCACTACGCTGAAGCATAGCTGCTCAATTTTTTTCTTCTTTATAAAACCAAATAAAGTGATAAAATCATATCAAATAATCTCATCACTCCCACAATCCTTACTGCTCTCAAGGTCAAAATGTAACACAGGCTTTAAAGTCCCACACATTAAGCAGCATTAGTACCGACAGTTCTACACTGACTTAACATCCCCCCCAAGAGCTGAGCAGCTCAAACTAAAATATACTTCTTAACAGCTTAAAATTGGACAAACTACATAAAGTCAAATCACAAAAAAACACTAATACTACATACACCAAGAATTTATCAGTCATCCAACGAATCGACCATGTGCACACTGTAAAACACCATACATCAGTGACACTAAAAACAACTAAACATTAAAATATTGAAACATTAAAGCCACAGCACTGCTTTTAGAAACCTATTTAAAAAAAAAAAAAAAAAAAAACTCAGTTCCACTTTGGGGCGACACCACCGGTGGGGTAGATCACCTCCCTGCTGCCTTGGGGGTTATATGACTCAGCTGACATGATGCCTCTCTGGTGGACACAGGGGTAGGTTAGGCTATGTAAGACTCCTAAATGGACCAGAGCAAAAACCCCACAGCAGAAACTCCTGTGACACTCCACAAAAAGCCATCTTTTCCCCTGGACTCAACCCTAACTTCCCAGGGGGTTGACCTTGCTCACCATTTCAACCTGAGGAAAAAGGACTCTGAAGTTCATCAGTGTAGAACCCCCAGACATCAAATGGCAGTGAAAATACAAAAACTGATCAGTACATAACTCAAGGGCCTTGTTAAAAAAAAAAAGAAGCTTTTAGCTTTTATAGATATAAGTGACCCTAAGGAACATTAGATTCCCTTCCAGGGAGATGGACTTCCATTGATGAGGTTAATTGCTGTCAAACAGAGCAGTGCTGGACCATAAATAACACCACACACAACCTCATACAGGACCTGGAGCAGATGAGTAGGTCCAGGAACAGTTATATCTAACCTAAAACCTCAATGTGATGAAAATCTACAATCTCCTGAAATCCACAACACTCCCTCCCTACTCCTTTACTAAAGGGACGTGATGTCGTCTGCAGGCTCCTGTCCCAGTTTTTGTTATTGAAACCAGCAACATCTGCAGTTTGTTTGGCATCACTTGTCATATTTCATGCCACCTATATTTCCATTGTTGGAACACCATTTGGTGTGTCCGATTCTGTAAGCCCCTGTCCGTGAACATGGTTCGAACACACACACACACACACACACACACACACCAGAGTCTGGAAGATGACCAAGCTACAGCTGCCACAGCCTTTTAATGAAACACACCATTCGCTGTTAATGCTCATCGCCACTACTGTTAACATACATTTTAATCTCAAATAACCTCATTTTTCTGTCAAACACATGCTGATCTCAGTATTAACCAGGGAAAAAAACCCATATTTACAGTAACAAAGACTGCTAAAATGTGCACACTATATAGATGTGTCCCACCCAGGCAACACCAGACCAAATATGAGACACACAGTACAAGAATATAAAAAGAAAAGGTGTTCACGTTTTAATGTAATAATTTATTAAAGGAGCAAACTTGGGATATTTTGCACTGCAGGAATGTCTCTACATGATCTGCTTTTCAGTCTTCACATTTCTTGTGGCGACTTTTGTTTTTAAAAACTTTAGGGAAAAATTATGTTCTGCCCGAGTCTGTGTGTGTGTACCGTTGTGACAGCTACACTACCTACACATCTGACTGGCGTCCATCTTCCCTGTTGACTGAGGAGGGTTCCACTCTCGGCACTCGAGGTACAGCTGGCGCCAGGCTGAGCGGGAGATTATGTTGCATTCTCTAAATCACAGTTGTTTGCTGGGCAATGGTATAGTCGCACAGCACACAAATATTCCCGCGCTGATTTCTTTCATAATATGCTCAACGAAACTGAAAACACAAGCAGGAGGAGGAGAAAGCGAGAAATAAAAAATTAACAAAAACAGAGCCTCGGGGGTTGATTTTGACGGACGAGTATGGAAGGCAAACAGCTGTGCTGCACAACTGCTCATTTTTATGACATGCATTCTAATGACAGACCCACCGAACTTGTTACCTGGTTGCAGATTATTGCTTTTCAGTCACCAATCCTGGTTATGGCCCAAATGGGGCTGTTGCCAACCTCAGTGCAGCCACCATGAGGTGGGTGGTCACAGCCAGGCCACCACAAGCCCTTGGATCCCAGCCCGCTAAGGACAATTAGAGGACTTTACTAGTGGGCCTGTGACACCCAGCAACCTGCTGTACGCTGACTGTATTAGAGATGAAAGCAATTCAATTAGAGCTGCCGGGGAAGCGATTCAGGGAACTAACTCAATGTGGCGGTAAACAGAGAGCAAGACACATACATGGCGGGACGGCAACGCTATGCCTGAAAAGGATGCTCAGCAATGACGAATCTCGCCTAAAACTACAACCTGCAGCCTCATTGTTCATGTATCATTTCACAGGAGACATGTTAACCGTCACTTATCTCTCCCTATGCAGGCCACATGTTCCTGAAAACCCTTTGGTAGATGACCTCACATAAACCGAACTACCCTGAACACAGAACCCTGTGAAAAGAACTGAACTAACATTAGATTCACTGGGAAAATTTAAGCATGTCTCAGCCCCAAAATGCCCATTTATGCTAAAATACACGTAAATCCCATTATAATGGACATAATTACATCAGTGCTTAAGAGTTAATGCAACACAAAGCAGAATTAATCTCTGATGCTGTATATTTCTCTACCTGCACTGGTTCTGAGCTTTCCCAGCTACCGTGTAACAGGAAAAAAAAAACTGAACATCCATCCATTGCTGTTAATCGCATCATCCCCGTCGGTCGTAGCAGATCATAGCCTATCCCAGAATCAGTAAGCACCAGTCCATCGCACGGAGGCTCCACACACACCCACACCCACACAGATCACAGCTTAGAGTGAACCATTTAAACTAAAACACACATCTTTGGACCATGGAAGGAAACCCACACAGAACCAGACAAACCCACACCTGACATGCCCAGCGCTACTCACTGAACCACCCTGTTGCACAAAACCATGAAATAAATGAGTTAAAACAGTGCATTATTAAAAGAAACTCCTCTTAAAATCAAACTTCCATAACCCAAACGGGCACAACACAGGGTGCGGTTAATTCCATTCAGTGCTGACTGAAGTGTCGTCACCATTAGGTGACAATATGCTGGCATCAAATCTGGAAGACGCACGTATGAGCCAATATTGACCAAACCCCATCAGCAGCTTCTGACCACATACGGGTGCCCAAGTCCTCAGACTGACCACTCATGAAGAACAATCTCATTTCCACTCCAAAACCCACAGCCCAATAATCTGAACAGTTAGCAAATTCTGCCAACTGATCACTTCATAACTCAGCAGCAGAACCCATGATACAGATTAGTGTGTCACAGCTGGCTTAAGGAAATAATACTATAAAGTTTATATGCACCATGTCAGCAAATTAGTGCTTTAATGTAAATGGGGTTCACAATAAATCCACCTGGAAAAGGGAGGGAAAAATGAAAGAAAATTAAAATTGCCCTCTTGGCATTAGTTTCCAGCATTTGCATACGCATTACTCACTTGCTGAGAGAGCGACTGTGAACAAGGAAAGCCACCACTGGCTACTGCGAGAGCAATAAGTTACACTATAAATAGCAAGAGGCACTAGTGTATTTGGCAGGCGTCAATTTACAGAGACGGTTAAATTACTCTAATAAGGATAAACGTCCATGGTGCAGAAAACATTTACGGTTTATTCCATTTTGGTATCACACAAAAAAGGGGCTATGCAAGACCATCAACAGCACTTTCCCAAGTTCTGTAAGAATGGTGATCTGAGCCCTTCACCAGAGACACCATTTCTTAGGTCTTTGATACCAGTAAAGCATTTTTATTTCAACGTTATAGTGGTTCTGTAATTTTTATTTATGTCTATAGAAACATGGCGATATATAGCACTTCTAGATATACAGGTTTTAAGAAAGGAGCAGAGGTGATAAATATAGGGATTCCAAGTTAAATAAACATCAGAAAGAAGGAATATGAGGAAAACTGGGATTAAATGAAGAACCAAAAGAGAATGTGGAAGGTGAAAACCAAGGTTGTCGCAATTACAATTATACACACACACACACACACACACACACACACACACACACACACACACAAACACAATGTAATTGTTCCACAGGACTGCTACAAACAAAATTTTTACATTTTGAGAAACTTCTGGGGAAAACTGAGTGAGAAAGGAGATATGTGTGTGTATAAATGGGCATGGGAATTCANTCCACAGGACTGCTACAAACAAAATTTTTACATTTTGAGAAACTTCTGGGGAAAACTGAGTGAGAAAGGAGATATGTGTGTGTATAAATGGGCATGGGAATTCACATGAAAAAAATAGTTTATTAGTGTTTAAATTGTTAACATCCACATCCAAGTCATGTCACATGAACGCACTGAAGCTACGCTACTGAATAAGAAAGTACAAATTATTAAGGTTAGCACAATGTTATTTGAAGGTTATATTTGGCTTTAGATGCCGCAATGTGGTACAGCCATTTTGGTTATATGCAATGCCCTTGACCAATTTTAGGGTCATTAAAATGAATCCTTTTAATAACTTTCAATTGACTTGAAATGAATAGAAACCAGTAATAGAAATTATATTTCCCCTGTTGTGAGAGAAAGGGTGTCATTCTGGTATTAGTGTGAGCTTTTTCTGGGGGAGAAGAAAGTTTCCAGCACACGAGGACAAGCTTGTAAGGAAAGTAATTCCAAAAAATCCTTTTGTTAAAATTTAACGGTGAACACTATGATACTGGGTGGTTTGGTTCAAAAAGCACTGCAGTACAAAAGTAAAAAACATTTTTACATTACTGAAATAACTGAGGAACTAAATAGTCATGTTGTCTGAATATTACTGGAAAATGAAGGTGTGTGTTTGTGAGCGAGAGAGAGAGGCTCAGATGAAATTACTGCAGCTTGAAGAACTACCCAGAATGGAGAGGTTAGTGAGCTACGAAGGCTAAAGAACCTGAAACGACAACTGGTGACAAGTGGCTACCCCCCCCCCCGGCAGGTCTCCCCTCCTCCTGCTCAGGACAAAGCTCATCAATGGGCCCCTGACAGCTGACTCCCAGGAACCTCTGGCTCCCTGACGCCCTGGACATTGAAGGACGCTAATAAGGTGCTGCAGTGTGAAACGGGCAGCTCTGGTCACCACGTCTTGCCTGGGCGCCACCTGCACTTTATCCTCCAATCCTCCACCTGAAGGTTGGGACGTGGTGGGGGAGGGGGGTAAGCGGCCACCAAAAATGATGGGCTAATAATGGATTATGAATACTGTGGAGATAAACCTCACCTCGGTGTCAGTCATGGCAGACAATATCACCGAGCTCCAGCCATCAGCTCACTGGTCCTGTGGTTAGAAACCACTTTCCATTCTCAGCAACATTATAAGAGGTTATTATAAGGTTATGACCTGGAGTCTTAACAGATGTTTTCAGGGGTCTTCTATGAACTGTCTGGATGAGGCCTTTGCCTCATCAGAACTTACTGAAAAGTAAATCATGACAAACGGTTTCTAGCAGCCTTGTCAAAGCTCAAAGTGTCACATACACTAATGCATATTAATGCAGAGGTACACACAGGCAGATGCATTAATATGTAAGTGTGCGTACAAACACACACACACACATATACACACACACACACACACACACACACACACGGAAAGCTATGCTTTCCTGTGGGGGACTGAAAATCCTCTCCGCAACGCAGTTGTGGCGGTGACGTCTGCCTCGGTATTTCTCAGCTGTGTTTGATGTTAGGAAAAGCTGTCACACCCTTAATCTCTTTCTGCGGAAACAGAGCTCCTAAAATGTCATCTTCCCATTTCTGAGTGTGTTTACACCCTTTGCTGGATCAGTGTCCTCTAATTTGACAAGCCATTATCACTTCTGTTCTTCAAAAGCTCAGAGTAATTAATCCACAAGAAAAAAAATGAAACAGGGAGGCAAAAAAACTGCATTTTTACTGCAGCATCACCACATTTTTAATTTGGTTTCTAATTAGCGAACATTTGTTATCTATTCAGTTCCAGCCTGGTGCCGTTCCACTCTGCTGTGGCAGGATGAAGGACACTACAGGAATGGTGACGAACCCGGGAGTCAGATCAGGACAAATATTTCATAAACATCTTCTAAAAATGACCTGTCTAGTCAACTCAGAAACGACAATTGTTTGCCCATTTAAACGGGATAATTTTTAATATACCACTTCAGAAGTTCCTTTCTAAAGGAGGAGATGGGATTCAAACCTAGGTCTTCAGATTTCAAAGGCAGCATTTCTAACCAGGACGCCCCCTGCTGACTACCATTGTAGCCTCCTGACATCAGCTCTCACACGTGGTGGGAGAACCATGTGAGGTGCTGGCATCGATTATCTCGCCGCGGCGGAGGGAGAGGAGAAGGAGATCCCTTACAGACGCTACTTTCTCCCAGCAGCCAGGAGGCTGAGTGGGAAGGCGCTGCATACATGAATTTTGATCAGATGCTAAACTCCGCTGCAGGTCTGTGACATTGTTGTGTAATAAGACCCGCTTCTCCCCCACTCCGGTTAACTGCATGGGCGGGCGGGCAGCTGTGTGGAGACGTAAGGAGTTTTGAGCACAAATGCTCCTCCAGCAGCCACCGCCAGGGAGAAGCCCAGGGTGGAGTGGAGGGGTGTGAACGTGATTTGGCAGGTACCGGAGACCGCAGGGACGGGGTTTGGAGAGACCACAGGGAACCGCCCCCGGTGTTCCAGCAGCCAATCAGCAGCTTTTATATAACCCTACGAAGTCATCAGATTACACAGACACACGTCATCCACGCTCCTCACGAGGCCTCCTCAAGTATCCCACAAGGTTATGAATCCATACATACAATCACCCACAAGCAACGTTCGGAAACCATCCTGCAACCTGCATCGATTAAATGTGCAAAATGCTATACCTGGAGAAGCCCCTCCACCGGATTGTACAATGTAATTAATATGTAATATACAGTTACCATCAAACAGCAATCAACAAGTGCATTTGATGCCTCTATTTAAAAACGCTGATTTGTGCAAGCAGTTTTTCTTTCCGCTTAAGCAAGCTGTGGGGGGAGCGGGGGCAGGGTTCCATTAGAGCTTGCAGAACTCGTTGATTGTCTTTTTGAGCACACTGAGACAAAGTAAAACAGACACGTGGTGTAAGGGGGTCTCGCACCAAACTGCTGCATTGTATTGAAACTCAGCCACACACCCAGGGTGCAGCCCATAGTGGCGAGGCTGGATCCACCCCACCTTCTTAACCTTGAGCAAACCCCTCGGAAGGGCAGAAGGAGCAGCCCCCGGACACTAGATATACTACTGCTTGGCCTATGTGGCTCTATTAATTTTACATATTGATCTGATCCTAATGGAGGCACTAAAAATTAAGATTAAAGGGTTGCCAGTGGCATTTATAAATCCATCATAACCTTGAATAAATCTGTTTGCCATTTAGGCCTCGGCAATGGCAAACGCTTCATTGCCTAATTTTTTTTTTTTTTTTTTTGATGCAGAGCAACTATATTTGCTGTGAGATTTGTGTGTGTTTTGCAGGTGCTCAGGAAAAATCTGAGACCTTCCAAGACAACAAATGCAGACCCCTATCTTTGCTGCTGGGGAACAGAGAGCATTCAGTTGGTACCAAATGTTGGTATCCTCTCATTTGACTACCCACTGGCAATGAGGGGGCTAAATAAAGATTGTGCTATTTCCACGTGCTGTCCATCCTGAGAAAATTAAACCTCTTACCACTTTGCTAAGGAGGACACCTAATGTGTACAATTTTTTTTTAAAGCTGTGCAGCCAAAAACATGCAGACACAGGAAAACCTTCTGCAAGGTTCATGTGATACGTCTAAAGCCCGTGTTTGGATGGGCAGTAGCTTTCCGTGGTGCTATCTGTCATAGAGAAGGAAGTACAACACATGGCAGCTTGGTTACGTAAGAGCTGCAGTGTGAAATGGCGTGCTGTAGAAACACAACAAAAAGGGGAAGACAAGAGGAACACAGATCCCCCCCCCACCTGCAGTTGCTTTCCACAGTACCTCAGCATAAGTTATCCTCCATTGAGGTAGGTACAAGTTCAACATGACATTAAGAGGAGGAGAGGGAATGCGGTGCTCAGGAAAGTTAGGCGAGTCTCGGTCCCAAGTTACTGTTCTCTCAAGGGTGATGGGCAAAGAGCAAAAGGGCACGAATGCCGCTGTCACACACACACACACACACACACACACACACACACACACACACACACACGCACACTGGCATCTGTACATGAGAGCAGCCTGTTAATGGCAAATAAGCAAACTTTCAATGAACAACAGAGTAAAACTGTCGACTACTAAGATAGAAACAGAAAAAGACTGTTGGATGAGGGTAATAACACAGTCTGTTCTAAATGTGTCTTATTTCAACTTTTACCGTTATATTCCTGAGTTCCGCTGACATGCTGGCTTTCTGTTGGTGTTAATATTCTGTCTGTCTCGACTGTAGTTGTGGATAATGGGGAGGAAAAAATTCAATTCAACTGAACTTATTTTTATATAGAGTTCTTCTCAGCAGGTGACTGAGCTGAACAAAGGTCAACGTTTTGACAGACAAGGAGTTATGTGACATAAACAGAAAACCTGTTTGTAAGGCATACAGAAAGTTAACCATTCAACTAAGCCAGCTGGCAAGGCAGGAGAGAAAAAGAAAAACTTCCAACAGCAGGAAAGGGAGGAAAATAAGGAGGTGGGGTACAAGTACCAGTGGCTCCCTACCCCACCTGGGCATCCTATAGTAATGGTATGTATGGGAAGTCCACCTTTATACTTCTCGTGTGTCTATCTCAAAGAGCACTGAGCCCAACTCCCACCTGGTCACTCTGAACCCAGGATACCCCCCCAGACACCCAGCAGGAGTATGAGTGTGAATGTGTGTAAAATACACACTGGTTTTATGAAGCCGAGATGCAACCTTGCCTGAAACAAATTAGGTGCATGCAGAACAGCACTGGTAACTATGATTGAATTTATTGCAGTATCTAATATTTTATACTGGAACACAGTACACTATTGTATCTAATATAGTATTAAAAAACTTCATGTTGGACAACAATGTTAGTGACTCAAGCTGAGACATGAGAAATACTGTTAATTACAGAAAAACGGTGCAAATGGAAAATGATAATCGCAATTAATTAAAACAGCTATTAAAGAGCTAATTACGAAAAAAGCATAAAGGAAGAATCGTAATTCGCAGCAAAAGCAGATACCACGTGCAGCATGTTACGTATTGTTTGTTTGGAGAAAATGTCCAAATTAGTGATGTTTCATTGGGCTGTAGCATCTTTCTTCCCGATGGTACCTTTACACTCTCTAACCTTGACTACTTAGCGGGTATACAAACAAACCACACGTGATTCTGACTTTAACACTTAGGGTCCGGTTGGAATGAGGGTGCTGGTACTCTGGTGCCCCCAGTAACACACGCGGTATGTATGAAAGACCCTCAAAATGGCTGCTTGTCACGGTCACCAAAGGGCCACGTTCAAACTTTCAACTGGTTCACCCTGCAGTGCTTTATGTTCAGCAGGGGCGGCGGTCTGTGTCGACACAGCAGTCGCTGTCATGCTTCCCCTATTAATTTACAGGAAATTTCACAATATAAATACTTCTTAGAGATTTATCTTTCCCTCAGACACGTGCAGAAATTTCACGGTTTTAATCCACATGGTAATTAACTCATATTAGCAAATGCAACGCACAGTACTATAAAAACGCCTACAATGGCGTGGATTTGAAATGCAGAAACCAGTGCAACTGACCTCTTTGTAGAATAGAAATTATTTTATAATTATAAGGATTGTCATTTGGTGGAGAGGAGGGGACACTGACGTGCGGAACAAACACGTCCTCTGTAGAGGAACCTGAGCATTTCGGACCAGGGCCAGGTGAAGTCCCACCTTGAAAACCTTGTGACAGGTACAATAATGACCGATTTTTATTTGTGGCGTGACTCCCCATTCAGCGTTTCCATCACGGCAGCCTTGTAAACAGCTACTCCAGATCTGTGCCTGACAAGAAGGGCCTCGGCTAATGACTTATTTTTCTTATTACAATTAATCTGCCCCATGGCTCTCTCCACCAGATAATTAGCTGTCATTTTCCTTTCATTTTCAAATGGCATGTTCATTAGCTGATTTGCAGCCTCCATCCAGAGTAAGTTAATGTTTTATGGGAAATAAAGGACAGACATCAGACGGAATTCCAGCAGAGCTCCAAAACGGCCCCATCGATCCACTGTGCGCGAGGCCAAGATATGAATCTCAATCCACAACTCCGTCTTGTACTGTCCACTACTAAAAAGAAATGGCGAAAGAGCCACAACTTACCTGATTGGAGCAGAAATGGAGAGAGAAGCACAGTGATGGAGCCCACAGTCGGTGTCAACATGAAACAAAAGAGGGAAAATAACTGTTAGACAATTAAACTGGCTTATCAGATGCATCCAATACATAAATGTAACATCTTCAAAACTCTTGATTATGTGGCATTTAGACTTATTCAAACACACACCGTCTGTTCACGTTAACATCCGAGCAAGTGCAGGACTCCAGTCTGCTCGGCTACCACGTCCTGTTGCAAACACAACCCGAACTGCATTCTCATACAGTTATTTAGCTGTCACTTCTCCAGAAGTCACTTGGAGTTAAGCTTCCAGCTGTGATTTACCCTTGTATCCCGCTGGGCAACTTTCAATGTAACAATTCCCACCAAGTACCTTGTTATGGATACTTCTACCCCTTCTACAGCAAGTTCATATCCAAGGCAGGGGCTCTGACCACTATCCCACTGCCAGTGGGACCACAGAACTATGGATCCCCTGCTTCTTCATCCATGCAGAGTGTAGACAAGGCACCCTGTCTCTATATATGCCGAAAATAAAACACGCTCTACAGGAGACAGCAATAATTTAATTAAAACAAGCATTAAAGCACTAAATACAGATAATTTTGTTTACAGCGCTGCATTTTGATCTCTGTAAATAAGCTGCAAACTGGGATTATTGTTGGATCAAATCCCCAAGGGTAGCTATTGTGTAAAAAAAAAAAAAAAAAATCAAAATTCTGCTGTAGCAGTAAGGTGAACTGCTCCCATTAAATAACAACCTCTACAAATGGGTAAAAGCAGGAGCTGTCCATGGTTCCTGATCTCAAACCATCTGCGTTGGAACGAGGGGGGTGGTGGAGGTGTGAGCAGGCTTGGCAGCGGGTTCAAATAGGGCAGAAAGAGGGTGCGAGAAGTTGGCACTTGGGGATGGGAGCTGTGCACCATGCATACATGTACTTCAAGGTATGTAATATTGAACTGCAGCAACAGAGGTGGCCCGACGCAGGCAGCAAATCGCTCAAAGAGGGGCAGTCGCCGCCATGCAGAAGCCAGTGACCTAGTATGGCAAGAACAAAAGGACAGTTATTCCCAGAAGTCGGAGGGCAGTCGGGGTCGAACCAGTGGATGCCACTGTAGCCCAGCAGCGGAATGTGACCAACAGGAGATAGATGGTGGCATTTCTGTACGGTGTACATTTATCCCAGCAACACTTTGCCTTTACAAATACTGGTCCCACATCTCAGCTGGAGACTGAATGTAAAGCCACCGCAACTGCAACTAAAATGGTTTCTCGATCAAGTTACAAATCAGACTGGTTATTCTTACATAGGAAATTTATTTTAACGCTACCATCTGCATTTTTAAATTTTCTTCCACCTGAAAAGTTAACATTTTAGCTACATGATCATTCAAAGGAATTCAGTGCTGGACACCCTTCTGGAACTACAAGGCTGCATGATCATACCTGTGAAACACTGCCAAAGTACTTGCAGTGGTTTCATTGTATCATTTCTGTCGCTAATTTAAATATTTAAACAAACAAACAAACAAACACTGGTCCCCTGTTAGAGCAGCTGAACACTGGGAGATAAATTTAAACTACTATTACTGCACTAATCCAGTAATACTGCAGAGAGTGACTTCAAGTAGAATTATAAAAAGTACACAGTAATGGCTGCTTCCCCCACACACACTCACACATACCCCCCTGAACAAAGGCTGGACATGGTATCCCTACACTGGACAGGCAACATATGTTATTAAGGCTTCCATTAGACGGAAGGAGGGTTTGAACGTGTGAGAGAGAAGAGAGGCAGGAGCCTGAAACACACTGGAAAAATAACCCAGTCAACATGGTGGAGGAGAGCATATAAAAAAAAAGTCAATGTTCACATTCCTAGGAAACTGCAACAGTAAATTAACATAATATATTGCTCAAGTAAGATTAACAGTCAGAACAATTCAAGTGAAATGCGAGGCAATAAATAACGGAAAATCAAATCTACTCAATCTTATACCTCGCTGGATGAATTATCACTGACTCCCTCATGTCCAAAACCCAATATCGCGTAATGCAGTCCTGCTGTCAAAGATGCTTAATCTTGCTGTCAGGGAGGCAGATATCTTTTAAAGAGGATTTCAGTCCCAACCCCCATCTTCTCACCGAATAACCACTTCACACACATTGAACCCCTTTCTCACTCTTCCTCCCCACACCGCTGCTCTCTGCTCACATTCTGCACATGTGGGGTTTGGCTTCTGCTGGACGCAGTGTGTGTGTGTGTGTGTGTGTGTGTTTTCAAGGCAGCACTTCAGTAGTCGAGACCCTCCCCTTGGTTTTGTGCTGGATGTGTGTGAAACAAAAGGCCTGAAGGCCCAGAAGTTCTTCTCCCCACATCTCTGTATATTCCATATGCTTTAGAAATGGTCACAGCTTTAATATACGTGCTGCTGAAACAGAAAGACAGACTATATAGAGATGTGAAATTGGCAGTGCACTGGAAGGTATGCAACATCTGCATAGACTTGAACATTCAGTGTGTGAGAAGACATACTGGCAAACACTCCTACGGAAGCTCAAAAGGCAAAAAAGAACAGGATGAATCTGGTGTATGAGGACAGTAACAGAAGGGAAGCAACATATTTTGCTCAAAGGCAGAACAAGAGACAATATGCATGAGATCTAATCCTTGTTACTTATTATTATTAATAATTATTTATTTGATGGTTTTTTTCCCAGAAGTGACTCACAATCTTAAACTGCCTTCAACTGTTTACTCATTTGTACAGCTGGGAAATTTTTCCAACATCAATTCAGGATAAGTACCATGATCAAGGGTCCTACAACAGGGTTGGAGTTTAATCCCAGGCCATTGAGTGGAAGGTTGCAGCTCTGTCCCACTATGGGAGTATGTCTGTAATTTCTGAGTAATATTTGAGTAAAGAGAGTGAAATAATTTCAATGATGTATCTTGCCTAAAGAAATATATATTCAGGTACAGTACATTATTGAAAACCACTATATACTGTATACAAAACAGTTTTCCTTAACTTACAACTAATAATAATTGATGATACAGAAGTGGTGATGGAACATGGCTGTTACTGTATGTGTTTTTTAAATGTAACTGAATCTTGGATTCATTTTTGGTTTCTTCCAGAAATTGTCGAGCACCACATCTCTGCTGCCATCAACACCTGGCCTTCCAGCAACAGATGACTAGACTAACACCTGCATGACACCTCTTGTGACTGCCACCATCCCACCAAAACACACAAACCTGCATGACCTGTAATCCAACATATCTCTGTGTGACTTAGCATCTCTCTCTCACCCTTTAGGCAGCAGGGACCAGTGAGTGCTCTTCCAGTCATGGCAAGCCTGTCCAGAGGGTAGCATGGGATCTGATGTACCAGAATGTTAAGGTATCTCAGAGAGAACAAACTTGACAACTTGTGACCACACACACACACCTCTGAGTGTGCATGCATGACCTCAGCATAGCAAAGGATAGTAAGAAAGAGTGCCATCTGATTTATACATCTATTATACATATAATATCACACTAGAGCTGGGGGATTAAATATACACAACAGTGTCTTACAGTAAAATGGATCTCCTTTCTCCCTGGCAGTTGAGTAGATCTCTCTGTGATTTACACTGTTTTCACTGCCACTTAAGTGGATTTGTGTGTGATTTACATCTGGCTTGTGCAGTTACGTCCATTACTATACTCAGACTCATGGCTGATGCTTGACCCTTAGGTAAACACCCACGTTTCATCTGACATGGCCCAGTTCCCACTGCAAAGGCCTTCATGCAATATTCATTATAGTCAATTATGTGGAAGTACACAAGCATGTGTTTGTTTCCATGGATACAAGCACAGGGAAGAAACTACATTTTAACTTCAAAAAATATACATGTACAGTAAAAAAAACTCACTAACATCTGGCTTTCCAGCTACAGGTGGAGATTATACAAAAGGAAAGAAAACTGAGTAAGAGGGGAATTTATTTATATATAAAAACCTAAAAAAGGAATAAAAATAGCTGGAGAAATACTAGGGATTGAAAAAAGAACTGGAGAAAATGTGGAAGGTAAAACTAAGGTGGGCAACTTGGTGATAGGAGCACTTAGAATCGTGACCCCTAAGATGGAAGAGTGGCTCCAACAGATCCCAGTTATGACAACATCAGTCTCAGTCCAGAAGAACGCAGGACTAGGAACAGCAAAAATAGTGTTATACCCTCAAACCCCCAGGCCTTTGGGAGTATTAAGTATTTAAAATTCTGAGAAATGGTCACAAGTTGGAAATTTGCAATTTAGAGTGGCACCCTAAATTAATTTTTTTAAACAAATTTATAATGAAAATGGAGTGTCTTCATTGTGTGGAAAAGTGCAATTCAGAATTCTCGCATTTGGTACCAGTGAACCCAAAGCTTCACGATTGGTTAATTGTCAGTATTAACACTTTCTATGCTGTTTTCTCTCTGTTTGCATTACTGCTGTTTGTTGGCAGTGAAGTAGACAGAAAAAAACAACATAAAAACACTTCAAATGTGGTAGAGATCACAGGCCACGTTTCACATCAAGTGCTTCAACCTGTACCTGCATCTGTCGAAATATTTGTTGATCTCATCACCCTGGAATTGTATTTTACGAGAAACATACAACCCCGTTGTTATTGTTAATGAATTTCTACAAACGCTAATTTCTATTCAGTTTCCTATAATTGGTTTGTACCACATTGACATATACTTTGTCAACTATAAAAAATGAAGTTTCCAAAAAAGAAATTAAAAACAGCTGTTACCATTTCCACAGTTTTGTGAAAAGAAAAACATTTTTATGATAATCTCAAGCAACATAAACACAAGACAAAGTGTCTTGGTTCCATTGCTCATTCCTTTAATCCCATTCCCTCTCCATCTCAACATCTGTAAGACTCTTACTCTTATTCAGTCGACACACTTTTCTTCAACGCAATGTACCATGATTATGGACTAGTGTTTAGTGGACACCTAGCTGACCTAAACTGCCTGTAACCATTCTATCCAGCAGGGTACAGGTAACCTAGTCATTAGGTCACCTGAAGCACATATCCTTGGACTGTGGAAGGAATCCAGAGGAAGACAGTATCCTCCACCTTCCTCAGTCTGTCCATACTGTCAAACTGCTGGAGGAAGAGAGCCCCCCCCCCAGCCCCCATAAGACATGACAACATAACATAAGAGCACTACTTAATAACGGGGAAAACTGCCACAGGCTCTGCAATCCCCCCTCCCCACTCAGGCAACTCTCAAGCTTTTTTTGAAGGGAATTAAAAATACGAAAATATGTATTAAAAAAAGAGGCCAAGGGGTCTCCAGGGTGCCGGATCTTATATAATATGATAAAAAAATTCACAAATCACATGTCCCTGTTATGGTGGGAAGGGCTGCGGCAAACAGTGCTGGGAATGAACCGTGTCAAGGAGGGGTGTGAGACCGCCGCTGGGGTGACGCTGCAGATCCCGGTGCTGAGCTGTCAGCACAACAGGACGTGTTTCTGGAGTAGAGTGGTAGCCTGAGACACTTCATGCTTCAGCCAGGGTGAGACCTGTCAGGTCACGTGACAGGAAAAACAGGTGACGGCCGAGCACACGTGACAAGTACACAGCGAGTTGGGAATCGAAGTGTAAGATGGTACCAAGACGACGGCCCCAGCATGTGTGTCAGAGATGAAAGGACATTATAAATCAAGGGAAGTAAAAGCAAGCTGAGCACTTAAATAATTCAGCTGACAATACTCCCATCCTGATTGTGCTCCAGTCAAAAGAATAGTTGAGTTAAATTTGCACGGCCATGGAGTCATCGAACAATTTCCTACCATGCAGATAATGCATTTGATTTAAAAGGGGAGGGAAAAAGGAGATTTAGGGCTATTATTAAGAACATTTTCTGCTGGGCATAAAATATTCATGCATTCCAAGCTTCCTCGATTATAAGTTATCCAATTCAATGGGTTCTTTCAAATGGATCAGTCCCCGCCTTGCTCTGTATCACCTCCGGTTTGACGGCGGCAGGGTGAGTCGAGGTCACGCTCCTCATCGCTGCCCGCCTGGGCTCCCGAACCGCACAGTCTGGTCTCACCACACCTAACCTGCTCGGCCAGGAATACACTGCTCACATTTATTTGTCCGTTTTTTTAATCCCGTTATTTGTTTGCCAATATTAACCTTTTCTTATTGTAAAGAACTCCCCAACATCCTCCCTCATGCTGCCAGATATTGAGAAGTCAACAGATGGGTGCCGAGTGGCCACTTTTCATAGTTCCCTGGAGAGGGTCTCCACTTTTTCCCAAAAATAAATCATTAAAGAAAAACAAAGCCTGGTGGAGAAATACCAAAAGGAATTTGAAAAGTCCATGAGTGGTTAGCAGACACTTTTAGCAGAGGCTGTCCACACTAATGGCAGACCTCTTCATAGTGCACACCAACTCATCTACCTGGAGAAGAATTAACCAGCACCACCCCACAAACACAGCAGCAGGAACTCTTTGGGATTTAATCCTAGAAGGTTTGGGCTGTAGCTACTGACTTGTACAACTGGCATGATAGCATGTAGTCTAACCCAAAAGATTGGGAGTATAACATAAAAAGAACCCTGGATGTGGTCCATAAATTACAGAGCGGATACAGGTGGAAGGTGGTGATGACCCTCTCTCCCGGGTCCAGGTGAAGTCCACTGTAAATCATGCAGAGGCTACGAGGACATCGATGGGTGATTCATGGGTCCGACCGGCCGAGCAAACCAGCCTGGAGTGCAAAAAGATCCTGGCTGAGCTGTGGAAAGGACAGGTGACACTGATTTATCTGCAGCTCTGCGTCTCCTCCCTGGCTGTTATCGGCCGCAAGGAGGTGCATCTGTTTTTCATTGTCTCGGGAACGATGGAAAAGGGTCAGGCCAGAAAGGTGGTTTCACCTCAACCTTGAAGAATATAGGCGATCCCCTTGTGGACTGAAAGCAAGCCAAACCTTACAGCTGACTCAGCCCATGGCCAGAGCCAAGGGTTAAATGTAGAGAACACTTTTCCTTGATATCAATTCATTTGAAAAGATGACGAAACACCATTAATCATAGCTGGAAAAACAATACAAAAACCTAATTTTTTGGTTTACAGGTGAAATCTCAACTTAGACTGAATCACGCTGCCCATACAGACTATTTTCAAAATACTTTCTTGTATAAAGAGCAGCCAGCAGATTAATTCATAACGCTGCCATCCTGAGTAAAACAGCCCATTTCCACCTAAGAACAATTTTGTGTCCTACGAGAAAAACACACATTACTCAGTCGGTACCATCTCCAGCCCCACAACAATGATGCACTGGACACCGTATGACATTCTGCATGAGGCCAAGCCAGGCAAGATGGTCATCAAGGAACTTGATCAACACAGGTTTTGACACTTGGCTGATCAAATTAAACCACCTAAAATGCATGTTAAAAATAATTTCTGATACTTTAGAGTGGCATTTTAGTACACAAATAGAGCATGACTGTGGACCTGAACTCATCACCCTTCCCATAAATCTCACTTTATTCCTCACCCTGGATGTACCAAGAAAAGTCCATCCATAGTACAGTGTTTTTTTTGCAGTCTCTCCCTTGGTTTCTCTGACACGCTTAGAGAATTTCCATTTGTCTTGTTTCTGTGGCACAGGGCCGGTGGCAAACAGTCCTTTGCCAGCGCGAGAGAGTCGGATTAATTAAATGTGTCTCAGGCATCTGCTTTGTGTGTCTTTGAAGGCGGCGGAGGTGTTGTGTTACATAAGCCGAATACCGTAGACACCTCCTCCATCTGCGGGTCTGGTGAGGCGAGCCGGTCAAAGGTGCTATTTGGTTGGACTTGTGGGGCTGAGCATTTGAGGGCATGGCGCCCAACCGCCTGGCACCAGGATGTGTGCCCGTTATACAGACCACAGGGCCTGACCACAAGTGTAGGGATAAGTGACACATGCATGCAACATACACGCAGAGCACACACCCACACAAATACATACAAAGGGAAACTGTCCCACACAGTACCTAACAGAAGGAGCCAGAAGGGCCAGTACAATGGTGTACATCATGAGAGCACCTATAGTGCACACTAGATTCTCCAGGACAGCCTGTGGCACAGCGTTTCCAGACACTGCCATTGCCCTCAAAGGGCCCAGGTTCAGATTAAACTTCTTGCTATAGTACCCTTGATCGAGGACTTATCCTGCAGCGAAGAAGTAAAAATTACCCTTTTGCATAAATGTAGCTTAACATTGAAACTCACTTTGGCCAAAAATGTCACCGAAATGAATAAATGTGATTGAAGAACATGCGCTCCTTCATGCGCATAGTCCACAGGGGAGGTCCTGCTACTCTTTGGTGATGGCCAGAAAACCAGCCACTGGCTTATTTCGCGCCTCTCTAGCTGTATCAGTTGCATGTCGTCATGTTCTAGCAACTTCAGCTGTAATTTTGTGGCAGCACACAGAGGTTAATTTTGCAATTCGTGAAGTGATGCCCTGAACCAGAAACTTCACGGAGAGGCGAGAGGTTAGTCATGTATGAAAAGTGACCACACAAGGCGGCCTTTTTCTCTCACCATGCCCTTTCAGGGACGTAATCCATTCCGCATCCTCGACTCCCCGCACGAGCTGCAAGGTCACTCCTTCAGATAACACAGTTAATTGAGTAAAAAAGGTGCCCTTCTTCCCCAAAATGTATTTTCTGAGCCATTACATCTGTTTTCCTCTTGGGGTGGCTTTTTATCACCCTGAAAATGTTTGCTGAAGGTTCAGATGGAGCTGCAACTGGTTGACCTATTGTGAAGACATAACATGAACATCATTTTCAACTTATAGGGAGGTGCCTGGTCAACATCCACAAGTTTGCAGGAAGGTATCATTTCCTTATAACAAGCAAACAATTTGATAAACAGCAGCTCAGTAATGGATTCTGTTGCGTATGCTAATTAGCAACTAATTTTAATTATGATCAAAAATGGGTCCAAGGGAGATGGATGTTATTACTGCTGTAGTTTCTCAGTCTTCTATAATTCCTCAGCAACACACCGACAACATCTGGAAAGCACGTGTCGTCCAAGCACACTCAGAACTACCACTCAAGAACAGCACGTGCGCTCAGATGGTTAAGTGCAGCTAACTGATCCATTTCCATCGGTTTTTCTGCAAGAGGTTCTTTGAGGCCCCAGATTAATTAAAGCCTTGGGCGACGAGCCTTCAATTTCACAAACTGGAAAATACAGATAATTGCTCTCCCTCTTGCTATGATAGGGCCATTGGGTGGTAAGATCCAGATATGTGGCCTGTTTGCATAAATAACTCCTGAGCACATTAGCCAATGCCGTCCTGAAGGAGGGACCCAATGTCAAACTGAGAGGCTGGATCCCAGTGAGTGATAGGGCAAATGTCCAGTCAGGGCTGGAGTAAGGAATATCTACACGTTCCATTCTCTCTCAGAACACAGCACGATAAATGCCACGTTAATTCCCCACCTTGGCACACCTTGTTGTGTTTGTCACTGCGTTTAGCTTCTGCTCCCTGTGCATGAGGAGATCCAGTATTGCCCCCCACCTTCTACACCCAGAAACAAGCAATGGTGTTTGCATGGGGAGTGGCGTGTATTGCTTCGGCAGCTTAAAAAGTGCTCATCTTTGGATTGTGAGGAATTGTCACGTGAAAAAACATGGATAAATGAAAGTGGGCTGCGAGGCCAGGCCAGGGCAGAATGGTGTTCCTGTCAGGACTGTTGGTGGGGTGAAACAAAAAGGCACAGCTCCTTCCCTTTCCATACCTCCCGGGGGGGCATTTAATATTGATGTGGGCTGGAGTTTCACAATCGGAGGGCTGCAGGGGGCTAAAAGTTCAGTGCAGCGGCCACAGGTTCCTGGGATGGTTGATGTTACCCTGCTTGGCACATGGCTTTCAGGGCCTCACTGCTGGGTTCAGGTCCTTCGGTTCACAGAGGGCCGGCAGAAAGGCAGCCACAACTGGGCTTCGTGGGAGAAGTTATGCATCATTCTCTACACCCGAGGAAAATAGAACTCACAAATTACTTGGTTTATAAGCCTAGTTTACTCATGGAAATTTGTCAGGTGAAAATCTGTACTTTAAATCACAAATGCATCACATATTATGGGGATAATTCTAAGCTGTTCCAAGTGGTACTCCAAAATCCTATGAGAAATGATATTTCTCTCTCCAAGGAATATAATTAGCTGCATTTATCTATGTTTGGGAAGAATGTACTACTTTTTTTATCATAAATTATACTGAACATAGTATAGTTGAATATAGTTAACTATTTAGCTTGTTAAAAAAGGCAAAAAACTGAGGCCAGAGCTGCTTTAGGGTCAAGCATTGGAAACAGATTCGCTCAGCTGGGCCCCCACCTACAGATTTTATTTCTTTCTGTGAACCCTTTAGACTGTTCTGAATTTATGCGTAAATTTTACCTAAAATGTGGTCTTCATCCAAGTCAGAAAAATAGACACATAAAATGTTATACGTTTTCATCCATTGATCAAAATGATATAACATCAAATGTCTTTGTTGGAGCACATACGTAAACCTCTGCAGTTATCAGTTTAGTTAAGGGGATAATGATGAGTCAGGAGGGTCAGTAGGATGATGAGAATCTGGCATGAGTTTCGCTGTTTAGAAAACAAACCTGAACCTTCACTACCAAAGTCTGATCTTCAAATCACAGCTTCCTCCTCTATGAAAGGAGATGTCTAAGCCGAGCAAACAATTTAACTTGACATTAAAAACTAAATAATCAACTCCCAGCTCACGTGGCCACTTGAGGGAACATACAAACTAATAATGTTCATTCCCACCATGATCAGTGGCAAACACTGGGCTGCTAGGTGTCAAATCTCTCAAAATGGGAAGCCTTCTTCTTGACGAACAGTGCGATATCCTACTGCTCACAGCTCAGGACTTATTGACGGCATTTCAAAGAAGACTGAAGCTGTTCTGAAGTCAGAAGGCTTTACTCTTTAATAGGTCCTTGATATTAACATAGATGTTTCAATCTTTTTTAAAATCAATTTAATTGGTTTGTAAAAGTGAATGTGTGCTGTACAAAGAGGTCTTGGGGTGTCCCTTTATGTGGATTGAAGGATTCTCTGCTGAGTGTTACTGAGTCTGTCCTTTGTGATGACCCCCCCACACCCCCACAAAGACATCTGTATATCTGAAGTGATGTGAGGCCTGATGAGAACCCGAGGCACCCATAAACTAAATTCTCAGAAAAATGAGGACAAAGTTTTATTCACACGTCGCGTGGCACGATTGGAGGAGAAAAACTCCTGAGAAGTCGTATTTAACAGTGCCGACAGCTCCACTGTTTTTGTTGGAATGTGATCCAATGCTCTGTGGAGAGCAGAAGGCATTAACATCTCTCCAAGCAAGAGGGATATGAATTTGGCACAGTCAGAAGCAGCATGGTTCGTTCCACCTATGTAACTGCTGAACTAACAGAGGCAGAACGCTCTCGGTGCAGGGCAAGGTTTCACTTATTCTCTCTCGTGCGCGCGCACACACACACACACACACACACACACACACACACACACACACACACAAATACCCCCCAAAATGAAACAGCATCACATGACCTACCCATTTGGGTGCCTGAGTGGAAGAAGTGGCATATAAACTGAGAAAATAATAAACCACCACCTCATGGGTAAAACACTGGAAATTGCTATAAATTTCCTTTTGCACATATTTTCTTTTTTGCTGCACTGGTGCCCCACGATATCTGGGCTGTGGGTTTGAATCCAGGTCTGTCTGTGTGGAGGTTGCTGTAAAAACATGTGAATGATCGCAGTGTGTGTACAGGGGCGTATCTAACACCACACTAGGTCACCTTGAACAGAGGTGTCAGCTAAATACTAGTGAGGAATCATTGTATGTTGCTATGGAGAAGTGTCTGCTAAATGAATAAATGTAAATGTACCACTCTGTTTGTCACCACAGTTACCACAGCGTTGGAGACTAGAACTATACTCATGGCAACCAGCACTAGCCATCACTACCCAGAGCCTTATTACTGCAAACATTAGTATTACAGTGATGAATTACACAGCGTTTTACATGTTCCTTATTCAAAGAAAAAGCATATATGGACTATAATTTCCACTGATATTGGAAAATGTCAGGTGAAACAGGAAGCAGGAAAACGTTTTCAGGGTTGGCGTTAAAAAACGGGGTGGGGGAAGAAAAAGAAAAAAACAATCAACCTTTTATTATGAAAGGGTCCCAAAGAGCACTAAACTGCAAAGACATGAATTTCAGCATCGAGTGGCCATTTAATCTTAGCAGTCATCGACAAAGGAGTCCGGGGGAGAGCAAGGACCAGGAGCCTGTATCAAACCAATTTTCCCCAAAATCGCACGGTGGCCAGAAACAGCTACTGAAGTGCACTTCTGCTGCTTAAACGTTCAAAATAAAATATTCCTTGTTACAGGGTGTTATATGGGCCAGGTTTGCAACTGGCACCAGTAGCTGCCTTTTTTTAAGGTACTCAGTATGATACAGCAAAGCAAATTGAATAATACCGTTTATATTTCTTTCAGAAGAGGAAAAAGGCAATTTAGTTCATATTTATATCGATGAAACCCGTAGCGCAGCTCTTGGTGTGGTGCAGACTCTTTTTGGCTGCAGAAAGATGCTTCTAGTAGACCCCAGAATTTTTTTTTTCAGTCAGTAAGCAACATGCCCAACTCCTCCACATTCTCTCATCAGGGATGCTTGATGGCTTCAAAAAATGTCCCATTACTGTGGACTGGGTGTTAATTGTTTGGGGACCTCACTTGTGGCCAAACTGACTGTATTCTGCAAGCATTTTGCGCTGTCTTATTGAACCATGACCAGTGAAGAGGTCAGAAAGAGACCAGAGGTTGAAAACAGTTTGTTATTTATCAGGTTCCTTTGTCCACTATGACTTACATTACTGGTTGATATAAAACCTACTTACAATTATTTGTCAATTCAGACATTTCTACCATTTTTTACAGTATCAATTCAAAGTAAATTTCCTGATCAAGGGCATTACAGCAGCTGTGGGACTAGAAAATTGGGTCGTTCAACTGCAAGAAAGTGGCTGTGTCCGATAGGCCACCCGCTGCTCCTCTTGATCACAAACTACTAAGCAGCAGAGAACATCAGCGGTCAGCCAGCATATTACCAGCACTGCTCCATTTCAATAAAGTATGAAGGCCTCCTCACCATATCCGAAACTCATCACCTAGAAAACCGCATTCATTAAAACACGATTTTCACACAACAGATACATTAATGCTGCAAGTTTCAAAATTTAATAAAACAAAAATAAAGAAGGAATAAAATTATGTACAAAACAAAATCAATGCTGTATTCAGAGCCATCTGGAATGTCTGACATTTTCATGCTGATGGTAGCGCTTAAGCATCACGTGATAATCGTGTAATCAGGCTAGTATCAGTGTTCACTACTGGACATGACACTGTCTGTCTGCCATGGCTATGCTGTGCCACATACTACAGTATTGAAAGCTAAACGTGAAGCCCGATAAACCACTATGTGTGCGTGCGTGTGTGTGAGCTTACGCACACAGACAACAAGCCATTTCCTGAGTGGCCCTTTGAAGCGGCTCTGCAGGGGAGAAATGAGCATAACAACCCCCCACGTGGACATATATAATTGGTCACACACTCAAAGTCTCCCATCCAAGCTTCAGCACACTGAGAACAGTGTAGAAATTTGCAATGACATCTTTAAACTAAAACACGCTCTGAAGGCGGCGTTCTTTACTGTGTGCTGCATCTTCCCAGAGCAAAATGGAGGCTATCATATGATAAACACACTTCATAGGTATATTTATTGTACATTACATGCAATAAAAGTTCTGCCCACAATTCTGCCTTTCGCTGATTGATGCTGAACATAAACGGAAGCATAACTGACTTGTGTCCGTTTATGTGCATTTAGGTGTACTCTTGGGTATAATATTGTTTGGAGGGGGTTTATACCTTGACATCACACTGTAGCTCTCCACATACTGGTGACAACAAGAAAGTAAATACTCGGAATTATGGTTGCCCAGTATGGACAAGTGATGTGAACTGAACACCGTCCCTCAGGCTGGTGGACTGAACCAAAATTACGAGGGCAGAGAAACCAGTCACTCATGGCACTGGGACTCAAACCAAGGACTGATGTGTTCCTCAGCAGAGAGCTGTTCAAGTGACCGTAAAATCCCTTCCCTACTTCTTATATGTAGACTACATGTATGCATTTAACAGATGGCTTTTCTCAAAAGCACCGGACAACATATGAAGCACTTTAGATGTGGACAGTTGCTGAAGCACTCTGTCCAACAGTACACACTACACAAGTCAGAGAACTGACGAAAAATAAAAAGGAAATGATGACAGATGTTATCATGCAAGTTATTAGAGCTGTGAGGAGACAGGAGGGAAAAGGGTTTTAAAGAGATGCATTCTGACACTAACATTGAATGGTGAAAAAAATTCAGCAGCTCTGAGGCACAAAAGGAGCTTGTGAAACTGCACTGGAGACAGAACTAAGTGCCTACACGTTTTGAACATCTTGCAAGCTGGCCCACCAAGTAGCTGGAGGTAGAGAAGAGCAGCAGTCTTGCTAGGCTGTATGGCGCAGATCCTTGACATTAAACACAGTATTGTGGTGAAATCATGAATATGAACAGTAACAGCACATTTGTGCCTTCCCTTCAGCAGCAGGGTCATGGGGGCACGGATTTGGACAGGATGATGGGTGTGTGCGCACAACCCTGGCATGGTTTTGTCTGGGTCAAGGAAGAGTTGGGTCCAGCACCTTCATCTTCCAGCCCAGCGAGGGCCTACACCGTCACGTCCCAGCAATCGGTGGAGCAGCGTTCTCCCTGTTACCTTGTGTCCGACTAATAATGCCGAGGGGAAGTCGGTGTTCTACAATCTGTCTCTGCTCGAGGGAAGTGCACGCCTCCCCCCCGGCTCCGCTGCCAGCTACAGCCCCCTCAATAATTAATCCTGCAGTCTGCTTACCAAATGGCAAAGGTGAACCTCCACAGTAACTACACGAGGAAACACAGCTTGTTAAAGGCAAAGGAAAAGGTGACGCTTCAGAGATCTTAAACGACAAGAGCTCCTGCCAGCACCACGTTTTACTGGAGGATTTCCTCTGCCCCCCACCCCCCTTACATGAACCATTTAAATAAATTGGTCCCACCGGCTTGCCCCAGAGTGGCCTCTCTGGCCCCCCTCTGGGGCACACGATCAACATGAGGGGTGCTGGTCGCACTTTAAATATAGCGTCTCACTGCATTATCATTGCTGCAAGCCCCAGAGCACTGTCCCAGGTTCGTGAAGAAGAACAACCTGTGAGGTCACCTATAAGACACAATGAACACCAATGAAATCCTATACAGACAATGGCTGACGTACAAATCTCATCAGTATTCAGGACAAAGGGGACGGTGGGACACCCCTTATGACCCTCTGACTACCACACAGATGGGGAAAATACCCATTATAACCAACAAAATTTAAATCTAAGCATAATTCACCCACGTAATGTGTACAACATCAAAAGGCAAGGATTGAAACTTTGCATTGTGAACCATACCAAATAAATCACATCCCTAGTGGACTATAGATTTCTTACTTGATCTCAAAATGGCGAGATTAATTCCAAGGTAGTGTCACATGCATGGTGCTGAACTTAGAATATCAGGAGCTATTCTAATTTTAGTCGGAGAATTATGTATTGACTTGTCCATTATATGCCCTGACTCCCTACCCCCAGAAAGCCATACGTAGAACAGATCGACTTTGAAGAAGTAATGCTGGGCTTGCAACTCAACGGCTGCTAGCTGGAACAGCAAGAAAGGCATTATTGTTGCACCTCACAAACGCGCTACCAGATCAAATACAGCATGCGAGGTCTGTTCAGAAAGTATCTGGTCTGGTGACATTGCTGCTGGATGACGCCACACTTCCCCAAGCATTGCATCACCGACACTTAACAGTCGCGACAAGCATGAATGGTGTATGTTAAATAGGACGTGATGTCCATCAGGCAAAATAAGGTGATCAGGAACAATATTGGTCTTAATCCATCTTCAGGAATTCAGAGATGGGTTTCATCTGAATAAAGCTGATGTAAGAAGAATTTAAACAACCCACATCTGACTGAAGACTAAAGAACACGAACCTTCCTCTGTACACTGAGGCTCCAATGGTGGATCCAAAAAGGTTTAAGTAGTGCCTCAAGTACCACCAGCAACAAAAATCGAGACATTTTAGAGGTTTTAAAGCATTCTATATGTTGTGACTGGCAAAAAACCCTATTCAGCTGAAACGTACAACTGAAATAATTGTCTAGATGCATGGAAAACTGCCTTTGAAAAACTGGCAATTAAACAGGACAGATAGGTGCGCAATTGCACACTCAGAAGTGTTAGAGAAATCCAGATACCGACAGCTGCAACAAAATGACCACTGAATACAAATGACAAAATTAGAATAACTGTGGACCTCAAAACCATCTGTTCAAATATGACCAAGAGGAACTTGACCAGAGCAGGAGGGCATGCTGTATTGGTACAAAATGAGTTTGCACTGAATACAACTGTTGCGATCAAACAACACATGGTGTTTGCAAAGGTATTTTCAACTCTAATGCTAGAACACAAAAAATTGGAGTTTTTTTTTCCATTTTCCAAAGTTTCCAAAATCCAAACCACAAGCCAATGTAAACAAGGTCACCTTCCTTCCCAAACTGAGAGAAAGATTCCTGAACAGCCCTTTCTTAGTTCTCCTTGAAGCCAGAAACTTCTGGTCCCATCAAGAACTCTGGACTTCACAGATTTGGGGTGAATGCACTTGCCGGTATCTAGGAGTTTATTTACCTGAAAGTAAATAAAAAAGGAAATAAATGGAGGCCCCACATTTAAGGAAATGACAACCTTCTTCACTGCCATTTCCTTGGACTCTTTAACATCGCCCAGGTCAGTGGGGAAACAACTCCAAGCTGCTGTAGGAGCTTTTCTCTTTAACTGCTGGAGCACTAAGTCAAGATGAAATGCTGCCTTTATCTCCTCTGGGGAAACATTGATTTTCATTTCAACCTACCAGCAATCTCCATTCTTCTTCGCACCCATCTTGCTGTCCTTCACACACACGAAAGAACTAATGCTGACCCCAAATTTTTCCCAATGTTTTTTAAGCTCTATACATTTTGAAAATCCAGCAGAGGCCGCTTTTTATCACCGTTATACATGCAGCTGACAGAACACAAAAAGACCTGTCCGTCACAGCAAGTAAACACTGTGCAAACAGTGCAAGAAGAGACAGGGTGCTAATAGGGTTTTAAAACTGTGGCTGCCAGCAACACTAACAGGGGTTTTTACCATAACTTGACATCTGACATATTAAGAATGGTGGTGCTGAAGGAAATGAGCCAGTGAAGACTATCATTTGTAAAGGGAGGAGTTCCAGCTGTATAATAACACAGTCATTGCGCTACTGCTTCCTTTACGACATATGGTCTTGCAGAGGGCAGTTAAACAGCAAACAGGGGAGACATTAGAGAGAGACCCAACACCCAGTGCCCTGAATGCTTAGCCCTTATCGCATGTGGAAGCTGTTCAGAAATCACCGTTCTGTTCAATTAAAGCACCGTGTAGAAAAGCTGCCCATGTTTATCCAGCAAGAAAAGCCTTTTAATGGATCACGACAAATACAGGTATGCAAATCAGTCATGTTCACGAGAGCACGTCAGTGTCTCACTCAAATGTTTGGAGTTTCTCAAAACCACTACTGGGAATCTGTACATGTCCACACACACCATCTTCTCATCCTTTACAGTCTGCTGGCAGCATTTAAACAGTGACAAAATCTGAGTGACGGGAAGCCTAGCAGATGCACAGAAGGAGCCGCACTTCTTACCGCAGGCCTGGGACGCGATTCCAGCCGATGCACAGCGGAGGTCAGGCGGACTCCATCAATCACTCTGTGCTTATCACAGTCCAATCCCAATGGCCTGGGGTGAACTTCTGAGGGGCAGCAGGCACTTAAATAATGAAACCGGAGGCAGAAGGTAGCATGCTGCCCAGCCAGACTAAAAGCATCCTTGAGCAAGGATTTAAACGTGTTGCCACAAAGTCCACAACCCAGGCTGAATAAATATTCATCTTAATTTCCCAACCCTGCCATGGACTGGCATCCTATCCAGGGCGAGGCCTCCTAGCCACGCCCAGTGATTTTTGAATGTGCTCCGGACCACCAAAACCATGACTAGGACAAGCAGTTGAGGATAGATGAATAGATTTGTTTTACAGTAAGGAATGAGAGATTTCATTACTGAGCTATCCTTAATATTTTCTACAATTTTCTAAATTTCTAAATTGGGGATGTTGGGTCCAGCTGTGCGCTTTGTTCCGTTTAAAAGAGGGCATCAAGACTTAATCTATGAATTCAACTGGACTTTATCCTTAAATTAGGATGGATAATGGTATCTAGTAAAGGGGAACCCCTTTTAACAATTAAAACACAAATATCAAGACCCGTAACAGAAGAGGCCAGTGTGACTCCAAGGTAAGGAGTAGGACATCTGAGTCCTCTTACCTACTGACAGCCCTATCTGTGTCATCGACACATTACTTTATATGGATGTCATTCTGTCTCCTAATCTCAATCCCCCTGACATCCATTCCCCTTGGGCACAGCGTTTAGTGCCAACATGTCAATTCAGCTAGACCTTGGTTACCAGTGCAGGGAAAACAACACATTCAAATAAAAATCAGTTCTATTTGAAACTATGGTTATAAGGATCCTCTTGGGTCAGGCGGCATCACAGTGGGCATCGATCACCATGCCGAACGGATCAATCCTATTAGGCCTGCAACTGCCTTAATAGACCCATTTGTCTACAGTGTGGACCCATCCGGAAGCCTGCAAACACCCGCAATGGGAGAACATTAACCAACACAAATGGGTGTGCAGATAATGGCCGGCGAGTAAATGAAGCTTGCATTAAATGTGTTTCTCTTGCACTCACTCCACTGGGTCCAAGGCCTTGTTCAAGGCCTCGGAGAACCCCTTTGCGCCTGTTCGGTCTCCTGCCTATGCAGCCTGGTGGCTGGATAGCGACCGTGGGGCACAGACTTGTAGTTTCTGCTAGAGCACCGAAGAAGTATATGTGATGTTTAATGCTGAAGTTTAATTGCTGTTTGCAGCCCCGAGCAGACCGCTAGCAACAGCCTAATATGATTCTAATGGCCGTGTCCTCTTCTCCTTCTCTATGCACTTGACAAGCATTTGGCATCTCTCTCTCTCTCTAATACACACAGACACTCATTGGCAAACTGCACTTCCTCATCATTGGACACATTCTGTAATGACACTTAATCTCTAATCCAACTATAATATTAACACAAGTCTGTCTTTGAGGACATTTTTTATTCTCCTCTGCACATACAGGGAAGTTTTCCTTCTCCTTCACCAAGAGGTTAAAACAGAACAGCAACCTTGAACTCACCCACTGAAGATCAACTTCAAAGCAAACACAAGTGCATTTTCTCAACAGACAAAGGACAGTCATACAGTCCAGTAGCACTGATGCTACTGGTGTCACATTTGACTTACGAACTGTGACAAATCATCTCTTAGTCCCAAATAAATTCTTATGATGGAATGACCTCAACATACATAGTAACATGCTTTCCTGCACATTCTGCCCCATATGACAAAGTTGTCATCGTACCTTGTTTAAACACATAAGTTTACTCTTGAACCTGGTAATCATTTTTAATGTCTAATGTGGTATTTTCATAAATTTGTCCTAAAATAACTACATACTGCCATTCCCCCAACGAAACCAGTCACGGAACCTGACAGAATGACAATGTTTTTAAAACCAAACCCAGTACAATTTCAGCATCTTTGGATACTGGCACATGTTCCTTTGCAGCAATGCTCAGTCCGCCTCTCTCACACAGCCGTGGCCCCCAAGAAACGTGTGCAGCTTCTGCTCAACTGCCATCACCTGCCGATCAAAAGGTGTAGGAAACGACAACCTTGGCTCTGCTAACTTGATCTCTGGGCTTGCCATTAATTGTCAACTAACCTCAGTCCCCTCCCAGCAGCAGCAGACAAGCAGGCTTCCTGAAGGGACATCTCCTTCACCAATTGTCAACCGAGAGGGCTTCCCTCGGAGGGACAATGTCACACATTTATCAGACAGAGTGAACAAAGAGACCTCATCTCAAAACTTACTTTTAGATTTGGCAATATAGGCAGTGAGGCTAAATAATGAAAGCACAAGTCAGAATAACATTTCAGAAGAGGGACAGCAGTTTTACTAGCTATATATGTTGCTTGATCCATTATAGATTGCTTTTGCTGCTGGATGAATGTGGAACACTTAGAAGTACAGAACAAAGGGGGAAGGATGTGGGCCATTCAACATGTTCGACAGCAATTATAAGAATGTATATGCTGTGTATATAAAAGCTGACTGGGTCTGGTATAATGAGCCTGAAGGTTGAAAATACTGCTACGAGAAAAAAATGCAACAAAAGCTACAGCTCAGGAGGAAAAGCTAAAGTATCACAGAAACCTCAGAGGTGATGCTAGACTGGAAAAAAGGAAATATCATCATCATCATCCAGGAGCTGCAGCAGATATAAGCATTTCATTAAAAAGTGTGATTTATGGGCATCAGTTTGACTATGAGGTGAAACAGAGTTAAATGGTGAGGTGACCAGACTCTTACTGGTCTAGGTCCACTCATTGTAAAAGACAACTGAAAAGCAGTGTAATTCACTATTCTCAAAGATCATTTGCATCCCATAATCCAGCAATTAAATGCCGTCATCTGGTGACTTCACAGTGGCAACAAACATAAGGGTCTTCCATGACCTCCTCAGTCTTTGCAAATTATAAAAGCTACCATCTATAACTGGTTGTTCCTCCACTAGTAGAGATAAACTGCAAGGATTCCTTGAGGTGCAACGTTCTTGCAAGATGGTCCCTGGGGCACACTGATCCCTGTTGACTTCATGTCAGATCACATTCACTCCACGCTGGCTGCACACAGCAGCCCGGCACCCTGAGCGCATTCTTGTCCCATTTATCCCACAAAATGGTCCTGCAGGTTGCATTAAAAGCAAAGATCTTGTTTCACTGTGAGCTCATGTGGTTATCCATTTCTGCTGAAGCATCAACAAGTCTTTCTTGAGATCTCTGCCATCTTTTCATTCTTTGCACATTCTACTCATCACTAAATCTGCCAACTGACACTCCAGACCTCACAGCTGCAGGACTTGTAGCTGGAAATTTCCCCTGAGCAATATTTTCATCAGCAAACTGTCTCCCTGACCTTCCGTCACTTCTCAAACTATTTTCCTGGCATAAACACGGATAATGTGCTCTTTCCAATCTTGCAACCATCAGAAAAAAATACACAGATGTAATATTTCCGAGTGCCGCATTGGGGGAGGGTTTAGAGCCATCGCAGGCTTCTGTTTCTTGCCACACATTGCTGCAGTCAACCACTGGCGACATGGGACAGGAAGAGAGGGGGACTGGGTAGGCTCATGGAGCAGGGGACAGGAGGGGTACATCTGTGAAGAACATATGGCAGCACCGTGGTAAGAAGCTGTGGGGTCCCATGTGCTGGGACCCCAATCACTATGATTGATGCTGGGCACACAACAGAGATCCAGCAGACACCCAGCATGAGGGAAACGTGTGCCCTGAACCACCTCTTTAGCTCTTTCCTTTATATTTTCATATGGAGACACACTCACATAATAAATGAAAAAGATTCCTCTGGACCTGATGAAATTGGTCATTTTCTTTGCTATGGGTTTTCAGCCTGTCCCTGAAGAGCCAGTTCTAGTAGTTTATCTCCACAAACATGTAAACATTACACAATCCACAATGTTTTAACTCCATTGGTCCTGAAGTAAAGCTGTCCTTGCTGAAATGACACCCATTTTACAGTAAAATATCAATTACAATTATTACAATTACAGTTGTAATAATTGTACAATTATTTGTCCTAACGCAACATATAAAGGCAGTTTCTTTCTATTAACTACTTAAACTGTACCGCTATCTGCACTTATTTAGCTCATTCCTAGTTGTTACATACTCTGTTTAATTGCTTACAAACATACATATGTGATGTTCAATGTATATGTATTAATTCTGATTTAATGGCAAAAAGCTAGTAAATCCAAAAAAACAATTAAATCAATGCAAATGAATTCACACCCACTGAACAAAGTTTTGACAGTCCAACTGAGGATCACGAGTAAAGAAATTTTAAAGATGAAACTGGCAAACAAGAGGTCATGGAGCTCAAGAACTTCATGCAGCGTGATCCAAGCTAACTGTAAAGATGACTCCATCTCAGGAGATGACTGTACTCTCATAGTAAATATTGTGGGTGACATCTAAAGTAACGTTAGAGGTTTAATATGCTTTGCTCGGATCTATGAAGCTCATGAGTTTACTTCAAGTCTCTCTAAAGGCAATAAGTAATTTCAGGGCTTTCTGCTAGCATCAGCTTCTGTCACATATTGCAGTGCATGGTTTCTTAAAGTCTGTTGAAATGTCTCGTGAAATGTCCCTTCAGATCAGTTTCAAGTTGAGGAGAAGGCAAGTGCTGTTCAGTGCTGAAATTGATTCATTGGAACCCCTGGCATGGAAGTGATTTATCATTAGCTTCTTCCACACGTGTTTGGACAGCAAATATGGGAAGGAAATGACAACTCCACGTACCCTGAAGCAGACTTGAACCCATCATGTTCGGTGGGAGCTAGAAGTGGACTCCAATGCAGCGCTTATTTACAAGTGAAGGGTGCAACTGTGCTACTGAATTGGGTGAACCAAGCAAGTCAAAGAGGCCAAGCACCACTGCACTGTCTCTCAATTTTTCATAAACTGATGAGCTCATGGACTTCAGGTGTCCTGTAGTCTGCTGTGTTATTCCATGGTCAACTGGGCCACTGTGCTCAGTTTTTGACACAGGACCCATATCCAATCGCACAATTCAGGCACAGTGAGTCCCCATGACATCATCGATAAGTTTAACATCTACAAAAATTGTCACACATACTCATATCTACTTAAAGTACCACTGCGCCTGAAATTTGCAACATGGCAAAAGACAAAGGCACACTTTGTATTTGAGGATGATATAAAATACTTAATCTTCTTTGGTGTTCTTCAAAACAAAGTAGGACCTCCAGGACTGGCCGAGTCTTATTTAATGGTTTTAACAGGCTTTCACTGAACAAATATCACTTAATGGCTTTTCTGCCACTTATAACAGTAAAAATTAAAATTTGAGAGTCATTATTTTTGAGAAGCGGTGACATTTGGGGGCCGTGGAACTGCATTACAGGCCTGTCAAGAGTGATATAGAATTAAATGAACACTAATTTGCTTCTGAGTTGATATTAATCATATCGCTTCACTGATACACTGTATTGGTAGCACCCCAAAATGCTACATACAGTACTGTGCAAAAGTCTTAGGCATGCAACTTCAGTGTCTGTTGAGAAGTACAGGT